>JAFEMH010005142.1:0-176344 GCA_022495995.1 Adenophora triphylla var. japonica | reverse complement strand
AAGGCAGCGAAATCAACTACTCCCCACTCGACAAGTCCTGCGCCGCTTTCGTTTGGGTATCACAAAGGCTAAAACACTATATGGAAGCCTTCCCAGTTCGTCTCATTGCAAAAATGGATCCACTGAAATATATCCTAGACAAATCAAATTTGTCTTCGAGACTGGACAAATGGTATTTCATGCTCGCGGGGTATGATATCACTTACGTCACTCAGAAATCCGTCAGGGGGAGTGTATTCGCAGATCAGTTGGCCGAATTTCCTTGTGACGAAGCGAAGGGGGAAGACCCGCGATTCCCTGATGAGGACATCATGAGTATAGAAGAAGAAAATAAGTGGCAATTATTTTTCGATGGCACAGCCAACAAGAGAGGGTTCGGCATCGAAATGTTGTTGGTAGACCCTAACGACATCTATACTCCACTGGCAGTACGTCTTGACTTTGACGCCACCAACAACACCGCAGAATATGAAGCTTGCATAGCGGGGCTTGAGGCAGCCCTAGAACGCAACGTGACCGAACTCGAGGTATTTGGGGACTCCCAGTTGATCATCAATCAGACATTGAAGAAGTGGAGGGTCCAAGATCCAACCCTTCAAAGATACAGTGCCCACCTCCAAGAGTTGGCGCAACAATTTCAAGATGTCTCATTCCACTACCTCCCCAGAGACAAAAATTGGTTTGCGGATGCATTAGCCACACTCGCTTCTTTGGTCGAAATCCCTAAAGGAAAAGCAGTCAAACCCTTCAAAATAACACGGCGTGCAACTCCTGCCTACTGCGCCGTTATAGATCTCCATGACTGCAAAGACAAATGGTTATCCGAATGTGCCATTATTGGGAACTCCGAAGAGAAACCTTGGTACTATGACATTTGGCAATTCATCCTAGATGGAACCATCCCACCTGAAACGGACCAAAAGACTCAGATCGCCCTTAAGAGGTTGGCCGCTAATTACGTCATCACTGCTGGCCGTCTATTCAAGAAACATTCCCAAGGAAACCTCCTTTGTGCCACCGAGGAAGAGGCCCAAGAAATAATGGACCATGTTCATCAAGGCATATATGGAACCCACATGAGCGGAAACATGCTCGCCAAAAAGATCATCAGACAAGGGTACTTTTGGCTAACCATGGAAGCCGACTGTACCAAAATTGTCAAGAAATGCCACAAGTGTCAGATACACGCCAACCTTCAAAGACGCACCGCCTTCCTTCCTTGCTGTACCCTATGACTTCTCCTTGGCCATTCTCTACATGGGGATAGACGTGATTGGAAAGGTCACACCCGTAGGAGCTAACGGACACTGCTTCGTCCTAGTAGCCATTGACTATTTCGCTAAATGGGTCGAGGCCGCCTCCTACAAAGTTCTGAATGCCATAAAGGTCACAAAATTCATCAAGAACAACATCATTTGCCGATATGGGGTTCTGCAAGAGATGATATCCGATAATGGGTCAAACTTCGAGAAAGAAACCGATCGCCTCCTAACCGAGTACAAAATCACAAGGCACAAGTCATCTCCTTATAGGCCTCAAACAAACGGAGCAGTTGAAGCTGTAAACAAGACAATCGAAACCATCATCAGAAAAATGGCGGTCACGGGGAAAGACTGGCCCGACAAGTTACCTTTCGTACTATGGGGATACCGCACTTCAGTCCGAACAGCTATAGGAGAGACTCCCTATGCCCTCACATTCGGAATTGAAGCTGTCTTACCAATAGAATTGGAAATACAATCACTTAGGGTTCTCCTAGAAAACCAAGTGAACGAGGTCGACTGGCTAGAAAGAAGATACGAAGAGTTGGCCCTGTTAGACGAAAGAAGGTTGAAAGCAGCCGAACACACTCAAGCTTACCAAAGAAGAATGGCAAGAGCTTTCAACAAAAAGGTCAAGACAAGGAACATCACGGTAGGTGACTTGGTTCTCCGTGAGCATTGTCCTGGACCTTTCAACCCGCTAGGCAAGTGGGGACCAAGATGGATAGGACCCTACATTGTGAAGAAGATATTCTCTGGGGGAGCCCTTCAGCTGGTAGACTTAGACGGAGATCAACTACCGAAGCCGATCAACATGGACAAGCTCATGAAATACTTCGCGTGACTTGGCTTCCTAAAAAGAAAAATCGCTCGCTAGGTTGAAAATCCCGAAAAGGATGGCCTAGGCAAAAATTAGAGCTCGCACAAGAAAAGAAGCCCGCTGGATTGAAAACCCGAAGGGGCGGTCTAGGCAAAAGAAAGAGTGTGCATAAAAAAACAAAAGACGGGGCCTTGTCTCGCGCGAGATTACCCTTCGGCATGAAGCCATATTTTGTCCTTTTTTCTAAAAAATGAACTACGTTAGACCTGAGCCTCTTATTTAATCGCTGTAAAAGAGGAACGTAGGCAGCCTTCGGGTTCGGTCTAATCAAATAAATAAATCTACTTTTGTCCTTTTATTAATCGAATGCATTTTATTAATGACAAAAGGGAAATCCTAACCACAACGACTAATTTGCTAAGCTAATAATCCTGAAAAAAAATACTAATAAAAAACTATTGTCTATCAAAGCAATCTCTTGGTACTCCTTAAGATCTAGCCTTTCATTGACTTGGTAGGCCGGCGGACATGCTCACCACCGTCTTCGCGATCCTTCTTGCGCTTTGAACCCCTCAAAGCAGAGCATCCCTCAAGACGATCAAAGACGGACTCTGAAAGCCTTTTGAAGACACTGGGCCTATCTAAAGCTTGCGTCTTTCCAGGCATCCCTTTGCCTTGCCTCTCATACCAATCCCCGTCAAGAAAATCTTGGGTCGGATCGGTTCGCACGTTAGCAGGATCAGACTGAGCCTCGCTCCTTCGCAAAATACTGCTAGCTACAAAAGAATCCCCCAGCAGTGAAAGCCGCAGATCATCAATCTTCTCTGCACTAGGGTGACCGGTATGAAGGAACCAATCCAAATACTTGTCAGACAAGAAGATGCTTGCATTAAAACTCCGAAGGTTCGACCAGCGGTCCCGACTAGTTCCTTCGCCCCACGCTTGAGCTAGCGCCTGCGCAAACTCTACTCCAATATAGGACACCTCACGAGAGGCCCCTTCAAAAAGATAAGTGTCCTGCGACTGACCAAACTGACGGAGCACCCGTTTGGGAAAATAGAAGGAGGAATCTCGCAAACCCGAAAGAACAACCCTGTCAAAACTCTTGGTATTGGCAACATACTTGTTCAACCTCCAATAAGGTGGACACCAAAGAATGTCAGCAGTTCCGGTCTTCACAATCAACTCAGCCCATTCATCCGCTGAGAGATCCTTGATCAATAATTTTCGCGTATGATAGGTGAAAGGGGAATATTCCAACGGGGGACCTACCAACTTGAGATGCTCCCTAAGCCAAATGGTCAACAAAAGAGGACTCCCTTGAGTCATGGCACCGGTCCTATGTAGCTCGTCAAGACCATGCAGGGTTTCACCCAAGATTAGCGGAATAATGTTCCTAGAACGTTTCCTAGCCTGCAGAACAATTTCCACCAATTGGGAGTCAACCAAGCCATCCCTGCACTTGAATAAAACATCTCCGAAAAGAGAAAGAGCTAGAAATTTCCGTTTATAGACATGAAAGGCATCATCATCTGAGTCTCCGCTGAATCGCTCAGGAAAAGAAGAACAATCTATCCACTTACGATGAACCAACTCGTAGCAAGTATTGAGGGGGATCCCTAACAACTCATTCAAAGCCTCTGAATGATTCCTATTGTACTTAGGAACAGCAATCTCACCAGTCAAAGGCATATCCAAGATAATGGCAAATTCCTCCACAGTAGGCACCATCTCATTCAAAGAAAAATTGAAAAGATGAATAGAGGGATCCCAAAATCGAGCAGCACCCTGCAAGAGATTCCAATCCGGTTGGAGGTTCTTCAAGGTGAAAAGGATTCTAAATCCGAATTCTGCAATAAACCTATTGCGAGATCGGTTGCGAAACGACCTCACAAAATCTCTTGATGCTTTCTTGAAAGATTCAATCACTTCAGACGACAGAGAAAAATCATCGACAATCATGGACGTTGGGACAATCTCCTTGGAAGCCATGGATCGTAGGGTTGAAGAGGAAGCCAAGAGTTTCGCCCTAACACAATATCTCTAGAGTTTGAAAGGCTAGGATGTGTTATCTGGCCGGACTACAGGGTGATTTTATAGGAAAAACTGACAAAATCCTGTTCAAAAAAAGGAAGAGGACTCTGTCTGGATAGCGTGTCTCGTGCGAGATACCTTGTCCCGCGCGAGATATCGCTACGGCAAGACAGCAATAATTCTGCTCAAACAGCAATCTAGCCCCGACTTGACGAAGCAAGTCTCGAAAAAACCTGCATGTACAATTCATAACACGCAGTAAAACACCAAGATCAAGCTCAAAATTGTGGCCTAACAGCCATTCCATTTCCAAAAACATGGAAAGTCGAGAAAATTAATAAACTAACTAATTAGACCTAGGATTAGGGATTAAGAAAACATGTTTTTTGTGCTACCTACTTGTTCCTAACATGTACCAAAGAAAAGAAAAAATTATCTGGGTCCACACGGCCAATATATACAGATCATCAGGAATCAAATGGAGATAAAGGGAGGGGATCACGCCATCAAGTCTCTCGAGCTGCCGGCACCTCTGCCATCACCACCACGGGGGCTACCATCCCTCCTCGACCTCTTGGCTCCACAAGTAGGGTTCACCGTCGAGGCCACTGTCGAGGCCGCCAAAGAAGCCTTATGGAACAACCTCTCGGACAGGTCCGACACCAGGGCCATCAATCCCGCCATCTTAGTCGCTCCACGATTGTAATTGGCCGCAGACAGAGTGACCTGACAACAAAATAAAAGAAATGCTCAGATGAAGTCGGACATATACGCTTATATGGACGAATACGAGAGATGATATCAACAGAAACATACCGATGAGACATCTGGCGGGAGGCGGTAACCCTCAAGAATATGATCCAGAGTCGGGATATGGCCCACCATTGGCATGCTCCCTATCATGTATGTATAGCTCAGAGGACCAAAGTCTGGGGCGAAAGTCAGAGAACCAGCAGACTGGGAAGAAGTGCTAGGGGCTGATGAACCTGAGGCAGAAGCAGAGGCGGAGCCACGAGCATGCGATCGCCTATCTCCCACCAGGAGGGGACCCATCAAGCGAGGCAGGAACTACGCGTAAGAGGCCCCGGGGATAACACAAGCCGTCGCCACATCGCCTACCAGAAGGCTAGCATAATCATCCTCTGGAATGGAGTGGGTGGGATACATCGCCCTCGGCGGATCCGCCGGCACCATATATGGTAGTCTACCCCGGTCATGCTGTGGGAAGACCCGCTCACCAAGATACATAGTGTCCCCCTCCAAAGATGCAAGCATCCTCTGCATCCTAGTAGCATCCCAAGCACGATGCACCTCCGGCTCCAACAGGGTCCGTGAATAAAGGCCCAGCCTCTCATACTCAAAAGTATCCAGCATGGCCCGCGCCTCCGCGATCGTCAGGGTCCACTCCTGGTCCTCCTCCTCATCAATGCTCTGGTTGGGGTGGCTCCACCTCCTGATAACTGGGAACAAAGGGGTCTGACTATCCAACTCAAACTTGTACAACCCAAGGACAGTATAGCCCCATATCTGCAAAGGAAACAGAACGAATTCAGTATGGAATACAAACAAAGTATACAGACAGAGAACAAAAACAGAACCAAGATCATACCTCCCAGGCATAAGAATACCCCAACTAGGTATCCCTATTGTGCCTACACGCCTCGTCCATGGCGTGGTAGTAGAAGGCCAGCCCCGCTGAGCCCTAATCATATCCGCTCACCTCATCCAAATTCACCAACAAACCTAACAGAGAAAGATGAGCAGTAGAGGAGTGGTTCGTGAAGATGGTCTCAAAAATGATATACCAGAGGGCACCCCTCACCAATCGATCAGTGACTGCATTCGGCTTGAGCGCATAATCCTCAATCCGCGCCCGAGGGTGTCGGCAAGAAGAAACCCCTTAACCTTGTTAGGGGAGAAACCGATCAGCTGCCTCCACACGGTGGGACTCGCGGGCTTATAACCCGTAGTCATCGGCAGGGGATCGCTAATGAACTCTAGCCCCGTGATAGCAAGAAAATCAGTCGGGGTCATAGTCGCTTCCCCGAAGCGCAAGTGCACGTTGTGGGTAGTATCCCACCACCTCTCCCGGATCACCTGAAGTACTTGGGGAGTCCGCCTTATTCCCCGAAGATTATCAACAAAGGTCAATAGCCCCGTTTGGGCCACCCTATCACGAACACCATCAATATCCTTGATCTTGTCCCACACTGCTCTAGCCATTTTCGGGCTCCCTCGGCAATTCTTCGTTTGCCTATATGACTGCAAAACAGAGGAAAAACAAAAAGAGCAATGTTAGAAATCATTCCGTGTCAAGAAATCAATGAAATAGAAGAAAATTTTCATTGGGGCATTTCATCGAACACTTGGCGTGCGTACAAGAAAAGCTTGCCCAAGGATTCCATTCATGATCCGAATCAACCTCTCCTACAATCCATGATGTGTAGGAGGCTCATATGCACACAATGCAACAAAAATCATCCAAAGAAATGCACAAAATTAGAGCATGCAAGAAAGAACCTAGTTCTAAGCATAGACAAGAAAAAAAAAAAGGAAAAGCCATTGATGAAGTTTGGGATTCAAAAGGGTTCAAGCTCAATGCAATACAAGAATCAAGAGTTGAGAAAGAAACTCTTACTAAGCCTTCTCGAATAATGGTGGAGATATGCGCGTGCCTATCGAATGTGAGGTCATCGCGGGGATAGTCCTTCCCTAGTAAATAACTCCCCAAGATAGGATTCCTTTGTTCTTGAGCCATTGATTATGGAGGGAGAGAGGATTGAGAATTGATTGGGAGGAGAATCACCAAGCAATCCACGAAAAAATTACGGAGAAAATGACCTTGGCTTGAGCTAGGGAGGAGGGAATTTTGAAAAGGATGTTTTCAAATTCAAAAGAGGAGCTGCTGTTATATTGCCCCGACAGCGGAAGTCCCGCGCGGTATACCTTATCTCGCGTGAGATATACCTTCTGGAATTTGACAAAATTGTCCCCGACAATAAGCATCTACGCAACGTCAAAATTCAAAATTTTGACACATTTACCATTGGAAATGATAAACTAGCAAGGAAACGTAGAAAAATCGGCACCGCAAGTCACGGAACGAGCCGAACGTGACGTCCGCATGATCGCCCGGTACGGCACCAGTCGCCAGAAAACCGAGTGGTCCAAAGATCAACTCAATCCACATGATTTAGAGCCTAGAAAGGTGAATCATCACATTAAAAGCTCGGTCCAATGCCCAGACAGGTGGATCGTCATCAGAAAAAGCTCGGTCCGACGCCCAGACAGGTGGATCGTCATCAAAAAGCCCGGTCCAACGCCCAGACAGGTGGATCGTCATCAAAAAGCTCGGTCCAACGCCCAGACAGGGGGATCGTCATCATTAAAAGCCCGGTCCAACGCCCAGACAGGTGGATTGTCATCAGAAAAAGCTCGGTCCAACGCCCAAACAGGTGGATCGTCATCAGAAAAGCCCGGTCCAATGCCCAAACAGGTGGATCGTCGAACCAAAAGCCTGATTCAATGCCCAAACAGGTGAATCATCAACCTTAGCAACAAAAAGCCCGATTTGGAGCCCAGAAAGGCGAATCGTCACAAAACCAACAGGACTCAAAGGACCGAACAGGTAAGCCTTTATTATCTAACTTATTTTTCGCAGGTTCGGAGCCTAGACAGACGAATCTTAAGACATACAGGTATATTCAGAATTGGGTCTTGATTTGATTCCTCAGTATGAATTTATCTTTCAAAAAAAAATCTCCTCGATTTTCAAAATACCTAAAGCAGCCTTTTCGTGTTTTGGAGTCGAACTACGTCATGGTCTGATTCTCCGATAGAGATACGAAGGAAGCCGTGCGGCCCGACCATCCCGATGTTCAGAATGATATCTTTTC
This sequence comes from Adenophora triphylla var. japonica, assembly GCA_022495995.1. Lineage (NCBI taxonomy): Eukaryota > Viridiplantae > Streptophyta > Magnoliopsida > Asterales > Campanulaceae > Adenophora > Adenophora triphylla. Next base: position 168,332 of record JAFEMH010005142.1, on the reverse strand, counting down.
TATCGACGACATGACTTCTTCCATAAGTCTTGTCGCCGAGAGGCTCTGTAGACACCCCATTCTAAACACATCGGATCATATTTATACCACTCTAAGTCTCGCTTTGAGTCAAGAAGTAAAAATCCATCATTTCATCATGTTTCGTTAAGTTTTGACTAACCATCGTTAGTTTAGGACTAAACTGCATACGAGATAACGAGGAAAGGACAGAATTGTCCACAGAAGCAATATCTCGCCGCGAGATGGCGTGTCTCGCGCGAGATATAATCCTCTGCAGCATGCAGAAGGCAGTTTTCTCGTCGATTTCAACCTCTTTTCGGGATAAAACTTCATCCATCCGGCCAACCAATAGAATTTGGAGTCTGGAACCATCTTGAAGTGTTTGATCTCATCTTCAACACTTCTCCAACCCCTATAAATACTTGGTGACTTCCAAGGTTCAAAGGTCCAGAATTTACACAACACACACATATTTTGTTGGTTTCTTTCCTTGAAAGAATCCTACAAAATCACCCTAAAAATCACCTCAAAGTTTGTTTGTCAACCTTGTTGATAAACAAACATCAAGATCCAAGTCAAGGACTGAAGCGAAGCTCTGTCCGTGTCGAGATTCGATTCTAAACTTGAGTCGAAACTCTGCCCAAATCACCTCACGCAAGGTAACTTCCTAAATCCCTTTCTAATTCATTGTTAGAGTGGTATAAGTCCATAGAATCTAGGATCGGCCTAGTGAATGAACGCTCGCCCGAAAATTATTGTGGATAGTAATGATAAGTTTTGGAAATTTCGGTTTTTGGGAGTCGCCACGCCGTTTTTAAAGGAAAACATTGAAAAACCTATTTTTAAGAGATTTTTGGGTTCGGGAGTCTGGTTACGTGTTTGGGAAGAACTAGAGAGTTCACCCAACACGCCTCTTTCGAGACTTTCAATCAACATTGGACAATTATGGACATTCAAAGTGTGTGTGCAATATGTGTCGATGAGCAAGGCATGCAAATTTGGCATTTCATTGATGATGTAAAGACTGGATACAACTTGTGAGCCATGACAGGGGGCCACACCCTTTACATATTATGATTTTCATAACAAGGCAGAAGGTTAAGACAATCTGCTCAGGAAGCTCTGATGTCGTCCGACACAGGACTTCCCAGGAAGGGGCTGTCAAACGACATAATGCCTCATGGTCAGATTGTCTTTTACAATGACCAAGCTATTCTGGAACTGGAATAACATTATTTCACCCATTGAAGACACTATTTGGTGGTCTAAGTTCAGTTTGGGGGTTGATAGGAGTGAGCAAAGTCATGATTGACTTTTAATGATACGGATGTCATATGACATAGAACATCCGAAGTCGTCTATGTCATATGGCAAACCGCCTCCATCAAATAGATCACACCCAAACAGACCTTAGGCACATCCAAATAGTGGCTTATGAGCCAAAAATACTTAGGTAAGTTTTGAGTTACGAAGGGGTTAAATCTGACAGATCTGAAGTCCAAGAAAGGCTTTATAGCCTTCTGGGAGCTCTATGTCGTATGACACGGGATCTCTAGAGAGTCCCGTGTCATCCGACAAGAGTGGCCTATTTCGGTGCCCTTGATCTGTTTGATTTCCCCTTTGTTCTCAGAGCAAACCAAGTAATTTTATTAACTATAAGCAGTAATATAGTACTATTATGTGAGTATTATGGGAGGATCACATGGCTTTAGTGGCCAAATGTGATAAATCACATGTTTATGGCCACTTTTATGTAGCCATCACCTCCTAACTCGAAGGAAACAAGCAAAGATCTAAACTTTATTGATGCTAATGTCACCAAATGTCCAGATCTAGGGTGGGGAGAAGTGAATATTGAAGATCCACTTCTCCACCACCTTTATCATGCAAAAACCCCAATATCTTACATAATATTAAAGCAAGTAAGCATGCAAGGTAATATGAGTGTATGGAAGAGTTATTTAAAGAGAGAAAAGGGTTTAGTGGCTACCTATTGTAGTCCACAAGGTAAGATCACCAGTAGTATGGTGTCTACCCCTTCAACACACCAACAAGGAGGGTTTCTTTGGATCTTGGCCTTGGTGTATGTGTGTGTGTGAGGAGGGAGGTGAGTGTGTGTGTATGAGAGAGAGAGAGAGAGACTCTATTTGTGCAGAGTTTCCCCTATTATACTGATATCCTCCCAATACTCTCCAAAATCTCCCCTAAAATGATCAGCCATGCCTTGTATTTATAGGCAGGCTGATGGGAAGACTTATGTCGTCCGACAGAGGCAGTTAAACCCCCTTAGTGTCGTCCTATGTCGGACAACAGCGTACATCATCTTGGCACAGTTGGGCCGAATGGATGGCAGGCCCAATGGGTTGAATGGGCTGTGGGATAATTGGACTCAATTTGCTTCTTTAGCAATTATATGAGCCCGAATCAATTAAAAATGGACCCAAAACATGAGTTCGGGTTGGGGTACTCACAGAGCTCCTCGACGACGTCACTTCCACGGGAAGTGGGGTCGTCGACACAATGAGAATCCCGAGCTGGACACGAACGGCGGGGAAAGAGATGACCAAGATGGTCAAGTGGCTGGACCTTCTGTGGAAAGGATTCCTACGTATCCCGTGGGGGAATCAAGCGAAATCGTAGTTCGTCGAAGATGGACGTTTGCGTCCTGGGGGAAATCGACCATGATGGTCATGTGGCTGGACCTTCTATGAAAAGGATTCCTACGTATCCCGTGGGGGAATCAAGCCGAATCGTAGTTCGTCAAAGATGGGGTGCCAATGAAAGGCCACGGGCTTTGTACCCGAAAGTGACTGTTCCAAGGGGAGTCACCCCGGGGATGGGTGTTTGCACCCGAGATTAACTGTTTCAAGGGGAGTCACCCCGAAGGTGGGCGTTTGTACCTGAGATTGACTGTTCCAAGGGGAGTCACCCCGGAGATGGGCGTTTGTACCCGAGATTGACTGTTTCAAGGGGAGTCACCCCAAAGATTTGACTTTTTCTTTGGGAGTTACCCGCGAATTTGATTGTTTTGATGGGGAGTCACCCCAATGATTTGACTTTTTCCTTTGGGAGTCACCCGCGAATTTGACTGTTTTGATGGGGAGTCACCCCGAAGGTTTGACTTTTTTCTTTGGGAGTCACCCGCGAACTTGATTTTTTCTTTGGGAGTCACCCGTGAATTTGACTTTTTCTTTGGGAGTCACCCGCGAATTTGACTGTTTTGATGGGGGGTCACCCCGAAGGTTTGACTTTTTTCTTTGGGAGTCACCCGCGAATTTGACTTTTTCTTTGGGAGTCACCCGCGAATTTGACTGTTTTTCTTTGGGAAGTCATCCCGCAAATTTTTACTGTGTGGGAAATCTGTACGGTCTTTCCGGACCGGGTAGTTTATAGCCATTCCGGGCTATTTTCTGTGTTGGAAACTGTACGGTTTTCCGGACCGGGTAGTTTATAGCCATTTCGGGCTATTTTCTGTGTTGGAAACTGTACGGTTTTCCGGACCGGGTAGTTTATAGCCATTCCGGGCTATTTTCTGTGTTGGAGACTGTACGGTTTTCCGGTCTGGGTAGTTTATAGCCATTCCGGGCTATGGATCTTGATAATAATCTTGGGAAAGATTGAGAGAGATGGGCATTTGAACCCAAATGAAATGGTGAATTTTGATGATAGGCAGTCAAGACAGACTGACAGAATTGACCAGGGGCAAAAAGGAAAATTACCCCTTCTGGATAGCGGATGTCGTCCGACATGGGGAGTTTCCCAAGCTGTTTTAATTAAAACAGTTTAGGTCGTAAGACAGACCCCCAAATTGGAATCTGCCGAGTTCAGAGAGAGAGAAGAGAGAAAAATTTTGAAAGTTTCTCCCCCCCCCATTTTGATTTCAATCAAAAATTGACAATGCCTCCGCGAGCGGAATCGAGGAAGAATGTGCAACGATCATTATCCGCGAGGAGGAAGCTCGTCGATCGGAACAAACGGAAGAAGTTTCCGGAGGGGAATGGGCTCTACCCGAGCCTTGATTTGCATTCTTCCACGATGGAACGGATGGGGGTAAGCATTTTAAATCATTAACCCTTTCGAAATTTGATTTCTAGGGCTTGAGATAAAATTTGGGGGAAATCGCACCCAAAGAGGAATGTTGCATGCTTGGCATGAAGTGAATTATTTTGAAAAAAATTTTCTTTTTGTGTTTTTCTTCTTTTGAAAGAATTTGGGTGATTTTTTTGAAAATGCACATGAATTAATGCACACATTGTTATGAGTATGTTTTTGATACCTGTGCTGTGCTTACCTGCAGACTTTGCGGACCAAGGGGTCCCCTGAGGCGATTGCGACTATTTGGGGCCTTCTTCCTGGCTCTTCTGATTTGCCGGGTAGTCCCAAGGGTCTGGTTTTTGCTGCTGGTCTTGGACCATTCTTTACCGCTGTTGGAGATTTTGGTGACACGCCCAGGAGTGTGGAGCTGGTGCGGGCCTTCAGGCAGTATTGGTGGGACTCTACCCACACTTTCCATCTATCTTGGGGTGAGTCGACCATCACTCCCTATGACTTCACTGCTATCACTGGTCTGCAGTTCACGGGCAGGCCCATCTTTTCTGAGGATCCTGGTGTGCTGAGCATGGATGCCATTAGGGCATTGATTGGCTTGACCCTTCGTCCGAAGGGTAATGGGGTTCCTTTGGCGGACTTGCACGTGGCTTTGACGCATCAGTGCCGTCTCTTTTCTGAGGATGAGGCTGCCGTTACGGCTGAGCAGTTGGCGAGAGCCTTTGTCTGGGCCGGATTTTCTGACACCCTGTTCTGTAATGCCTCTACGACGGCATTGACTCTTTTGCTGGAGCCTCTTCGAGATTGGAGCCAGGTATCCACTTTTTCGTGGGGCGAGGCTGGTTTGGCCCAGGTGTATAGAGGCCTTGATGAGGTGAGCAGAGGCAGCGTGACCTCTTTGGATTTTTATCAGACTGTGCTGGAGGTATGTCTTTTGCTTTTTCGCAATTTGACTGCTGCATTGACCTTTCTGTCATCATTCTTTTACTGTTGCTGCACACTGAAAGCTTTTTGTCTTTTGATTTCAGGTGTGGGCTTATGAGGTGTTTGGCTGTTATGCCTGGGCTGTGCCTGAGAGGATTGCTGCAGATTTGTTTCCCGCGATCCGTAGGTGGACTTTTGGAGTGAGGGAGTGCCGGAGGGTGGACGGGGTGAAGCCCCGGAAGACGGCCTGCTACCATGACACAATGATTGCTTTGAGAGGTACCCCTGCTGGTTTGAGGTTGTTTCCTTGGCACGGTAGGTACGGCGAGGATGTAGTTGGTGATGCTGCCCTGGTGACCAGGACGAGGAGGCTTCTGATTGGCCTGGAGGGAGATGCCCTGTACTTGGGGGAGAGAGTCTGCAGACAACATGGTTATGGCGCTGCCGCTCGCGTCCCTCATGATCCTCCTGCGGGGATTTGGCATATCCGGGCCTTGCCTGACTTGGAGCGGCTGCGGACCGGCATTGATGCTGCCGAGCTTTCTGATGGTGGGGACTATGCCCAGTTTGTCTTCACCAGATTGGTGACCCCTCAAGTTATGGCCGCCAGGAGGGCAGCGGGGATGCAGATACCGGCGCCTCCCCGATTTTTTGAGTATGAGGCTGGGGGTGTCATTCGCCGCTCCTCATTTGACATGTCTGAGACTCATCCTCATCTGCGGCTTCCCCGCGGGACTACTTCTGTGAGCAATCTTTTCTTTTCTGATTCGTTCAAGCTTTTAACTGCTTTACTGTCTGTATTGATTGCTTCTGACTGCCTTTTTTGTTTTCATTGAACAGGTCCCAGCCAAGACCTTCAGGGCGGTGGCCAAGGCGCTCACCGGTGCTGTGAAGATGCTGCGCCAGTTTCAGAGGAGCGCAGAGCATTGGAAGGGGAGATGCAGCTCCCAGCCTGGTGACGTCGTGCCTCCGAAGAAGAGGCCTAGGCCGACTTTGGCTGCTTCTGGTTCGCAGGCGGGCGGGTCGGGTTAGCAGCCCCAGCCTGATGATGATGGCGAGGATGACCCTTATCAGCCTCCTTTTTCCACCGTGCCTGAGTGGCATGGGTATTATGCCGAGCCCCAGCCTTGGGCCAAGTATGAGGATGATAACGATTCAGACGGCGAGATCCACGAGGCGTCGGAGGGTGGCGACGACGGCCAGGAGCAAAGAAGCTCTGAGGAGGAGGTGGGCAGCATTCAGGATGATAGCAGCTTCGAGGAGGGTGAGGAGGATGATTCTGAGCAGGATTGATAGCTGCGATCCCCTTTTGCCATGCTTTAGACTCTTTTAGGGAGAGAGAAGAAATGCAGGCACTATTTTTGTTCTTTTGGATTGTAAAAAACAAATGTTTTATTTAACATTGTATTTTGATAACTGAAACATTTGCTTATTTATGTATTTGGTAGCTCATATGCACGTGTTCGTCCCAAGAAAGGCACAAAATGGTGGCTTTTGATGTGATTGGGTGTTTTTGCGGTTTTTGTACGCATTGGGTGACGTTTATGCGTCTGCGGGTGTGTTGGACGTGCCGGATCCTCTCCCGTGGGCTTGATGAGCGAGGGGGAGTGTTTATGTATGATTTTCTGGTGTTTTGGATAGGTTTGGGTAGGTTTTTGAGCAAGCATTAGGCTGCTAGGGATTGCTGCCGTTGTAGCTGCTGGTGTTCCTGATGGAACTCTCCATGTCATCCGACACAGGACTTCATGGGGCCTCCATGTCGTCCGACAGGGAGAGTCTGGGAGACAGGTTTCTTGATCAGCAAGCCCCCAGCATTTAAAAGGAGGCAGACTCGTAAAAAACATATTCCAGCAGTCACAACAGACTTCAAGCTGGTGTTCCACCCCGAAATTAGCCCCAAGATTCGACCTTTGACCCGAAATGGAGCATTATGACGATAGATCTAAGATTAAAGAACGTCAATTTCATTCCGATCTCATAGATCTAACCCGCCACCACCGTAGCAACAATAGGAGGGTTATCGACCAACGATATGGGTTGAGATGCATCTGGGCATTAAAGGAGTGGGCGGTAGATTGGAATCTTCTCCGGGCCGCGTCCAGGTACTGGGATTGCGAGAGGCATGTCTTTACCCTCTCGTATAATGATCTTATACCCACCATTGAAGAGTTCCGGGCACTGATCGGGGGAGCTGAGCTCAGAGATGCAGTCTTTCCCCGAGATCCACGACCCTTAACTGAGCAGTTGGCCGATTTCTTGGGATTTCACATCGAGCAGGTGACTGATCTGATTCTCGACCTGTTCTTTGTTGACCTGGCCCAGATAGCCCGATTGGCTGTATCGCATCCGGAGCTGTTTGACCAATCCACGGCCATGGACATTTTTATGATTATGATCTCCCTATACTGCTTTTGTGAGTACGACGGGGTATGCTCTGGTTTACTGCTGGGAGTTGTTAGACAGATGCGGGGTTCTCGAGGCACCACATTGGCTGAGATTCGACCCGGGCAGGGAGAGAGAGACATGGTTCCCCTTTTGTTGGCGGAGACTTATCATGGGATGGACCGACTGGCTAGAGGGTCATTGCACATGGGACGTGGCAGCCCGAGTCTCTTATCATTGTGGCTCTTTGAGCGGTTGGGACTTATCTCTGCATTACCCGCAGGACAGACTGCAGTACCCTGGGTTACACAGCAGAGGCGAGTGGCTCCGGAGGCTTCACAGGAGAGCTAGCAGAGGCGATTGGCCAGGTATACCACCACGGACATTCAGTACTGGGTTCCTGGATGGAGGCTTGAGACCATGAGCGGCAGGCAGGATGATTCTGCTGTAGTGAGGCTGCCGGGATTACACTTCTCATCGTTCAGTATCCCCTTGCTTGTTCAGAGGCAGTACGGATACCCACAGCAGGCTGTTGATAGGTTCAGAGAGCAGATGGCCCGGGATACTATTCCTCTTGACATAACTGACGTCTGGACTTTCAGGTTCTTTGCCAGGGCCTTTTCGGGAGCAGCTTTTCCTGCTCACACACTGATACGGAAGACCCGAGGAATCACATATTTGTCCACCATGTATCTCATTTGGTACGGGGAGCAGATGGGACCGGTTCAGCACGCCATTGAAGCATATTGCCGAGGGATCCGAGGAGGAGACCAAACTAGCCGGGAGCTACGCGATGCTGAGGCACAGGCTGACCCAGACAACGTGACCGACGATCCGGCAGCGGACTTTGAGAGACTTGTAGAGAGGAGAGCCAAGATGAGGGATGAACCTGAATTTATGGCTCGGAGGATAGCTTTGAGAGAGGAGAGGGCTGCCCAGGCGGCGCTGAGAGCTGTCGGATTGGTTGACTCGCCGACTCGCATTTTTCCTGAGCCGGGGCGACGGGAGACAGAACTGTTTGGGATAGCTAAGCCAAAGACCTCCCAAGGACCGAGGAAGAGGAAGAAGAAGAATGCTAGTTCGGGAGTGGGAACGACCGACTAGAATTAGATGACCGGTCATTGTATCCCTTGCTGCCGACACAGACAATTTAGATGTTCTTTTTAAAAGATATTATTTCTGCTAATGTTAATGAGTCGAGAGTAGACCGTGCTTGAACTCATCAATGAATGTATTAATGTGATGAAAGTTGAAATTACTTCAGAACTTAATCAAGACACATTTTGGTAATCACAAATACAACTGTTGACAGGATTTGGTGATTTTTATGATTTTTTAGACCGAACCGCGAACGGCTGCCTACGTTCCCCTTTTACAGATTGGACTAAGGGGCTCAGGTCTTCGTAGTTCGACCCAATTAACTTTGAGTTTAAGAAAGGGATAGATAGAAGGGGGACAAGTGGTGCAACCCTGTTTTTTACCTAGACCGCCCGTTTTTAGGGTTTTCAGCCTAGTTGGGTATATTCTTTAGCACCTAGCGCGCCCTTTGTTTTGCACGGACTGCCTTTTGAGAGGTTTTCAGTCTCGTCTGGGTACATTATTTTCGCACTTTTGATTTTCTTTTCTTTTTATTATTATTATTTTTTTTATTATTTTTTTTCTTTTTCTCTCTTTTTTTTATAGAGGGGAAGACTCGATTCAGATGTAATAGCAACGTAATTTGTCGCCGTTCACCGGGTGCATGAAGGGGTTACCATCCAAATCTGTCAACTTCATTGCTCCGCCAGAGAAGATCTCCTTTACCAAATACGGGCCTACCCAGACTGGCACCCACTTGCCCAGAGGACTGAGTTGATTCGGTGGCTTCTCTTTTAGGACCAAATCACCCACTTTAATGTCGCGGGGATGCACCTTCTTGTCAAAGGCCCTAGCCATGCGCTTCTGATAATCCCGGATGTGCTCCATCGCCTTAAGCCTTCGTTCATCCAGAAGAGCTAACTCGTCATGTCGACTCTGAAGCCAGTCTATCTCGTTGACTTCATTTTCAAGCAGAACCCAAAGAGATGGTACTTCTAATTCGATGGGCAAAACGGCATCCATCCCATATGTCAAAGCGAACGGGGTTTCACCGGTGGCTGTTCTTACTGAAGTGCGGTAGCCCCATAGTGCCAAGTGAAGCTTCTCAGGCCAATCCCGGCTCCTTTCGGCCATTTTCCGGATGATCCTTTCTAGGTTCTTGTTCGCGGCCTCGACGGCACCATTGGTTTGAGGGCGATAAGGGGAGGACTTGTGTCGCTTGATTCTAAATTCTGCGAGCAGTTCGTCGGTATGTCCCTCGAAGTGTGACCCATTGTCTGAGATAATCTCATTTGGAACTCCGTATCGGCACAGAATGTTTTCCTTTATGAAACGGGCCACCTTTTTGGAGTTGAGGACTTTGTAGGACGCTGCTTCAACCCACTTGGTGAAGTAATCCACAACGACCAACACGAATTCGTGCCCGGTACCGGTAGGAGTTATCTTCCCAATAACATCGATCCCCCAAGTTTCGAATGGCCAGGGAGTGCTCATACAGTAGAGATCATGGGGAGGCATATGGTTGAGATTGGAGAACCGCTGACATTTATCACAGGTCCGCACGAACTGAATGCAGTCAGTCTCCATGGAGATCCAATAATAGCCCATCCTGAGTATGCTGAACATCAAGGCTCGGGCGTTCATATGTGGTCAACATGCGCCGCCGTGGACTTCTTCCATGACCTTTCTGGCCTTAGACTTGCTGATGCAGAGTAGAAGTGGCCCTCGGTGCCTTTTCTTCCATAAGTCATCTCCCAGAATAACGTATTGTGCAGACAAGCTTTTCAATGCTTGTAAACTTTTGGCGCGGAGACCCTCTTTTAGCCTACCATCCTCTTCTGTCGGGAACGAGGCTTCACCGTGCTTAAGGTACTGAAAGATCTGGCTGTACCATAGGTCACCGACCTTTTCTAGCTCGATCTGACAACAGTAGGCAGGGTTCTCACGCCTCCCCACTCTGAATGGCTTTACTGACTTTCCCTCCGGAGTTTCTACCAAGGAGGCTAAAGTGGCCAGGGCATCCGCGAACCTGTTCTTGTCCCGGGGTAGGTAGTGGAACGTGACCTTCTTGAATTGGTCGATCAGGTCCTCCATGTAAGCATAGTACATTTGCAAGTACTGGTCCACGGTTCTCCACTTATTGGATACCTGATTGATGATTAGCTGTGAGTCTCCATACACTTCCAACTTTTCGACGTTTCGCTCCAAGGCTGCCTCGAGGCCGGCTATACAAGCTTTGTATTCCTCGGCGTTGTTAGTAGCCGGGAAATTCAACTTGATAGCGATGGGGGTGTGCACATCCTTTGGATCAACCAACACCATGCCGATACCATTGCCCCTTTTGTTGGCGGCACCATCAAAGAACAACTGCTAACGGTCTGTACCTTCTATCATGAAAATTCCATCGTCTGGAAATTGGGGTTCGCACTCGGGCGCTTCTGAGCTCGGAAAATCTGCCAAGTGATCTGACAGAGCTTGGCCTTTGATGGCCTTGCGGGTTACGAACTTGATATCAAATTCGGCTGTTTTTGGAAATGGAATAAAGATTTCAATACCTAGCGTTGGGCTCCTTTTTCACCCGGATGGCTAATCTGCGACCTCTTGTCATCTTACTTGAGCCGGTCGGTCTTTATTAGGAGCTTTAATAGGTATTAAAACTTTTAACACAAACCTGAAACTTAAGAAGAATTAGAACCTTTAAAATAAACCTGAATATGAAAACTGAAAATTTGGAAACAAGATCTAATCGTATAAGACTAGGATCGGACTAGAGCGTTAGGCTCTGATACCAAAGATGGGGGGAGGTGTATGGTAGATCTATATTCTATTCCAAAAATATGGAACCAGAAAATTTGTTGTCTAGATCTTTATCGTCTAGTACTTCATCGTCTAGTTTTCGTAGCTCTTCTGCTTCTAAGATAGATCAGTTGTATGAAGTTTCTTATTATTTAGATGATTCTAAAATTCCGCTTACCCAATTACCTATAGTAAATCCTTATCATGTTTTTTCTAAACCTTATACATCTTTTTCCAGAAAAGTCAAAAAAATATTAGGTTCTTCCGCTCCCCATCAAGTTAAAGAATATGTACAATCTTCTAGATTTGATAGTTATCAACTTCCCGCCATTTCTGGTGAACACCTAGTCTCTTTAGATCTTCCTAGTGATCTTCCTAGAACATGTATTGCACAGGGATATACTCATATTCATTTTGGAGCTGTTAAATTAGCTCTCACTTTTCATGGCCGAAAAGGACTTCCTACGTTCTCTCGTATTGCTTTAGTAGATACTCGTTTTGTTGAATACCAACATGCGTGTATTGGTACTATCCAAACCACTTTGAACGCTGGCACAGTCTTTGTTACCTTCTACCCAAACTTCAATATGCCTCTAAATGACCCCTCGCTGTTTATAGCTCTCAAGGTCCAGATCCAGATTGGAGGTACAACCCAGGTAAACACATTCCAAGGAACCTTCCATTATCAAATGGTTTACCGAGTACAGAACCACTGCCTAGATCTCATGGTTCCCGGTCAAGAAAATTCAGGAGACGCGCTGCTTCTTGATATTGACTCAAATGCAACGCCGACTTGCACTTATGTTCCGAGACAACTGACCAGAATTGAGTTGCTCAAACTCCTCCCGGAGAAGTGGGTAATCAATTATGAGCAAATCCACCAAGTACCCCAAGCTCCTGTTCATACCACAGCTGCACCAGAATTTGTTCGTCACTCTGACGGACGAGTTGAGGTGAAATTCTCATCTACTCAAGAAGAGAATTCTGATGTATTCCCTACAGGTGTACACATGATTGAATCCGAGCCACCGGATCCACCAGTTGTCAGACACATATGGTGGGATGTTTGTGATTGTCCCGGTTGTTTAGATGATGCTCTCAGAGATGAATTAGATGATGACATTCCCCCAAGGCGAAGAAGATCCTCCTCCCAGCAAAAGCTAAAGGAGAGATACGAAGCAGGAGATACCACTGTTGGAACCCTTGGAGAACCGTCTGGAAAGTTTGACTACTATGTACTCCATCCAAGCAAAGCTCCTCAGCCTAACCCACCTCCTTTAACATGCAAAACCCAGATTCCCCCTTCACTTCCCCCATATTACCAAAAGGCCCTTAGTATAATCCATAAAAGCCCTTTACTCCATCCACCACCAGACACTTGCCACATGATTTCTCAAAACCCTTGCCTAGACCCAAAATCGCAAGAATACCAAGATGAGTTTCCTCCACTAACCTCCTTTGAATTTCCCCATCAAAGAACCAAGCATGAATGGAAAATCCAAAATCCTACTTCAATTGGTGCATCAGTAAATACAAAGTCGATTAGCCCAGCCGAAGCAACTCTAAATTGGCAAAGTGAGAATGCAGTAGCTCAGAACAAGGCTTTAAATCATCTTATCTCTCAGCAAACCAGGTTTGTGAGAACCCAAGAAAGCCTTTCTTCAAGGATCAAAAACCTAGAAGGAATGATTGGAGAAATTCGCCACAGAATTCAAATTTTACACCAAGAGCTACTGCAGATCATTCAGATTTACCCAGCATCCCATGCCTCTGCTCTTTCTCAAAAGGAAGCAGAAATGAAGTTTCTCAAAACCCAACTTCAAGATCTTGAGCGACAACACAAGCAACAAAGGGTGTCAACCTTACTTGATGATCCTTGGAGGCTACCCTCAACCCCTTTTGTCAGACCAGCATATGATCCACAGCCTATACCGGCCTCTTCCCTGACCGAATCATCTCCCTCTCTTTCCCTTTGGGCCTCGGTGCCTCTGCCTATTACAAAGTCCAAACCAACTCCCACAGATCCACCATACATATCATCCTCTTCAACCGTTGCAGCCCAGTCTACTCCATGTGACCCTCTAGATACCCATACTCCATCAAAAGACCCAAGCATCCTTCCAATAGAAAAAATGAACCCATTATCATTATTTCTAAAATCCCTAGCCCAAGATAGATCCGTTCCAGCATCCAGTTCAGCCTCAACCTTCATTGGACCAATCATTGATGATGGTCCTGACTCCCTTGATGCCTTTGAACACTTGTTCATGGCAGAACCAGAGCAAACCTTCCAAGGAGAAACTAAACTTGTTGATTCAGATCTAGATGAGTCCACAAGCCAAAATCTGCCACAAAGTAACACGAATGCCAAGTCTGTTCCCCGACCAGATACGAAACAGCAATTTACCTTCGATGATATCTCACCATCCAAATGGCGAGAAAGGAGTGTTGAAATGCTAACATGGTGTTCTGCCGAACTCCAGTACTATTCCATAGACATGGTAATCAAGAGATTTTTGGCCCGACTTCAAGGTCGTCTGCGGGACTGGTACCTTAGCCTTGGAGAATACCGACAACTGCAAATACAGCAAAGCCCCTCACATGAAGAATTCATGAATATCATTTATTCTGAATTCATTGGCAATCCAGTTGAACACACAGTTCGTTCACGAGAAGAATTCTTAAAGATGAAGTGTTGTTCATTCCAAAAGAAAGATCTTGAAAAACATTATAATCGCATGTCTCAGCGATTCTATTGCCTCCATGGCATTGATGATGTTAATCTTAAACAGGTCTTTCTCAACTCTTTCCCGGAGTCCCTCGGAAATGAAGCCTACAGAGCGTTAGAAGCAAAAAATGCAACGGTGGCACAAACCTCTCTTGGTGGTCTTTACCAATTGATACTCAATGCTGTAGATAAGCTGTGCAACCAAAAGAAATTCCTTGTCGAGTTTGAAAAAACCGGCAAGCATCTTGGTTCGGCATGTGATGATAAGTATCTTCAGATCAAATGCAAAGATAAGTCAAGCTGTAGCTGCAGCCATACAAAGAAGAAGGCTCACTCAAAGAAGATCTCCAGATCAAGCTTCTCTGAGAAGTTTTCCTGGAAAAATCCAAAGGCCAAATAGAAGTGGAAGTTCATAAGGAAGAAACCCCAGCGTGGCAAAACGTCTGATAGATGTTATATTTGCCAAAAGAAAGGACATTTTGCGAGGGATTGTCCAGACAAGAAGAAATCCCAAGCATTAATCCAGACACTCAACCAGATCGAGCCAGTTGATCTTTCCGACCTTGAGTCCCTATACTCACTTGATGACGAGCCTAGTGATTCTGCCATTTGCACAATTGCTTATCCTGACTCCTCATTAGACAAAAGTTCTGATACAGACTCATCCTATGGCCACCCAGATCTACAAGTTCTCATGGTAAATCCTCTTCCTCACATTCCCCACATCCTCCCAATCCGAGAAAACCAGCCTGTCCCATTAGCCAAGGTACATATTCTCACCTCCATGTATGCTAAGCCCATCCAAGTAGTCGCTTTCTTTGATACAGGATCTTCAGTTTCCATACTGAATCCTAAAATCCTTCCCCCAAGTTTCTGGAGACCACATCACCAAACATTTCTCGCAGCCAATGGAGAAACGTTCTTGATAGACAAAATCAGCGTCCCAGTCCACATTCGTCTCTTTCCCAAGTGTGTCATAAAACATAAGTTACTTGGTTCAAGTTCTCATGGAAAAGACCTCCTTATTGGTTTTGATATCCTTCATAAGTTACCCAACTTAAGATGGACACAAAACGGTCTCTGTTACAAAAGCTTTATAAACCCTTGGAGCCCAGTTTCACACCTGTTCATGGCAACTGCCAATTCCATTCAGTCAATAAAACATCAGATTATCCAAACCTCATGTGCCTCTTCCCATACTGAGTTCCTTTCCAAACACTCATCCCCTTTGTGGCTAAACTCTTCTTTCTTTGTCTCCCTGCCCTTCAAGCAAAATGAAGATGTGAACCCTACCAAAGCCAGCCATCCCGGTATGAACCCAGACCATTACCAGCTTGCCCTTCAAGAGTGCACTGATCTTATTAGCCAAGGTGTTATCGAGCCCACTCAATCTCCATGGGCTTGTGAAGCATTTTATGTCAATAAGCGAAGTGAACAAGTTCGAGGAAAACTAAGATTGGTTATTAATTATCAGCCATTAAATCATTTTTTGGCAGATGATAAATTCCCTCTTCCACAGAAGAAATCCTTGTTCCAGTCACTCTCAGATGCAAAGATTCTCTCTAAGTTCGATCTCAAGTCAGGATTTTGGCAACTAGGAATCACTCCTGAAGACAGACCAAAGACAGCCTTCTGCATACCTGATCATCACTACCAATGGAAAGTTATGCCGTTCGGTTTAAAAAATGCACCTTCTGCTTTCCAAAAAGCAATGGTAACCATTTTTGAACCCATACTTTCTAATGCCCTGGTTTATATTGATGATATTTTGTTGTATTCTGCTGACGAGAAGTCTCATATAGACTTACTCTCAAAGTTTCATGCCCTGGTCACAAAGTATGGTATAATGCTATCAGAGAAGAAAATGGAGATTGGAGTATCGTCTATCAATTTTCTCGGCATGGACATATCTGATGGCAAATATCAGCTTAAACCCCACATAGCTCAAGAGCTGCACAAATTCCCAGATGAGTTGGCCTCTCCAAAAGCAGTTCAACAGTTCCTTGGACTAATCAATTATATGGCTGATTTCTTACCCAAGCTATCAAGTCATACAATGTGGTTGTTCCCCATGCTAAAAAAGGATCCCCCCTTGGACAATAAGACAAACAGAAGTAGTCAAGGCAATCAAAAAGCTGACTGAGGTGATGCCCCCTTTAAAGATTCCCACTTCTTCAGAAAAGAGAATATTGCAGACTGATGCTAGTGATGAGCACTGGGCAGCAGTTTTATTCGTCCAAGACATCGACAAAAGGTCAATATGTGGATACAAGAGCGACACGTTCAAGCAATCAGAAAATCACTACCACTCCACTTTCAAAGAGATTCTTGCAGTCAAAAGGGGAATAGAAAAGTTCCAGTTCCATCTAATCGGGCACGAATTCCAAATCGAGATGGAGATGTCATCCTTTCCGCGCATGCTAGAATTCAAGAAAAAAGTGCTTCCCCAGCCACAGCTTTTACGATGGGCAAATTGGTTTTCCTAGTGGAAATTTACTGTGAAGCATATCAAAGGTACGACAAACATCCTTGCTGATTTCCTTTCAAGGCCCGGTGACTATAAAAGGAAATGCACTCCCTCTCCAGTTTCCCAGATAAACCATTCCATCCTTCCAATTGTGTTCACTATAAATAAAACATGTTCCTCCTCCACCTTATAGAAAGCCTCTTCCTCCTCTAACCCAAATACCTCTTCCACAAAAGGCCCCGAAATTTTCCCTGTCCTTCAACTTCCTGAAGAAGTCACAGAAGTCATTGCAGATCTGACACTCAGCCAAAGAGCCATCCCAAACCACCAAGCCCTTTTCACTATCATCCTCCGAAAGTTTGGAATCATCATGGACAACTACAAGTTTCATCCCGATTACCCTTTCCTAAACATTTTCAGGATATACGACTTGTTTAACCTTCCAAAAGAAGCACTCTATTTTTTCTGGTATTTATTTGAATCGTATACTATAGCCATCACTTTCAGCACAGTCAGACTCCAGTCATACATCCTCCAATGCCACTTCGACCGAACCCCCAATAATTCCCGTAATGTATTCAAACTCCTCGAATGGTTTCTCCCTTCCCATCAATGGATGCAAATGCTTACCACCCCAAAGCGCAAGGATCATGTGGTGATTTTGTTCCGAAGACCATGCTCATTCCTTACACCGGCAATCATCAACAATCAAGGAGAATCGCTTGTTTATCATGCTCTGATCGCCTTCATACACGAATGGTATAATATGGACATGAATGATATCCAGCTTTCCATGAAGTATCGTGATATCCATATAGGTATGAGAGCAGAAATGGCAAGAACAAATAGATTGATCCAGCCTCAATTCCTGAAAAAATATTATTTGGAACGGAAGTCTGGCCGGAAGATCACCCGGTAGCTGCAAAATGGATCAAAGAATTAGCAGATTGGAATGAATCACATCTCACCAAGCAGTTGACACCAGATGACACTACATACCGGTATGATAGTGATGAAAGTGATAATGAAGGATACTACTTTGACCCGTATGAAGATGATCCGTCTCACCCGGATTCTAGATGGAAGTAAAACCTGAATTAATGACATACATCACACATCATGATGATGTCATTACCCAAATGATGCAAGCGCTTACGTCATTAAAAGCACTTAAGAGGGCTGATTTCCTTTTCCTAGTGGAGTTTGCTTTTGATTTCTTTTTAAAGCATTATGTGTGGTTGTAATATAAAGAATAGATAGTGCTAAATAAAGATAAGGTAGTGCTTGTCCCCATGTAAAAAAGTGTGTTGTTTGTATTCCCCCCGATGTACTATAAATAGGGGTGAAGTTCTTCATTGTAAGATATCCTTGGAAGAAATAAAATCCTAGTTTCTTATATATCTCTTCCTTCTCTCTAGCTCTCTCTCTAGTTCTTCATCAATTCTTAGTTCTTTATACTTAGTCCCCCCATCTTTGTTTTTATAGGTATTCTATAGATCTACCATACACCTCCCCCCAATTTTCAGTTTTCATATTCAGGTTTATTTTAAAGATTCTATTTCTTCTTAAGTTTCAGTTTTGTGTTAAAAGTTTTAATACCTATTAAAGCTCCTAATAAAGACCGACCGGCACAAGTAAGTCGACAAGAGGTTGCAGTTAAGCCATCCGGGTGAAAAAGGAGCCCAACGCTGGGTATTGAAATCTTTACCCCATTTCCAAAAACTTTTAGAAGTCTTGTAATCTTTAATCTATTCCAAAAATATGGAACCAGAAAATTTGTTGTCTAGATCTTCATCGTGTAGTACTTCATCGTCTAGTTTTCGTAGCTCTTCTGCTTCTAAGATAGATCAGTTGTATGAAGTTTCTTATTATTCAGATGATTCTAAAATTCTGCTTACCCAGTTACCTATAGTAAATCCTTATCATGTTTTTTCTAAACCTTATACATCTTTTTCAAGAAAAGTCAAAAAAATATTAGGTTCTTCCGCTCCCCACCAAGTTAAAGAATATGTACAATCCTCTAGGTTTGATAGTTACCAACTTCCTGCCATCTCTGGTGAACACCTAGTCTCTTTAGATCTTCCTACTGATCTTCCCAGATCATGTCTTGCTCAGGGATATACTCATATCCATTTTGGAGCTGTTAAACTAGCTCTCACTTTTCATGGCCGAAAAGGACTTCCTACGTTCTCCCGTATTGCTTTAGTAGATACTCGTTTTGTTGAATACCAACATGCGTGTATTGGTACTATCCAAACTACTTTGAACGCTGGCACAGTCTTTGTTACTTTCTACCCAAATTTCAATATGCCTCTAAATGACCCCTTGTTGTTTACTGCTCTCAAGGTCCAAATTCAGATTAGAGGTACAACCCAGGTAAACACATTCCAAGGAACCTTCCATTATCAAATGGTGTACCGAGTACAAAACTACTGCCTAGACCTCATGGTTCCCGGTCAAGAAAATTCAGGAGACGCGCTGCTTCTTGATAATGACTCAAATTCAACGCCGACTTGCACTTACGTTCCGAGACAACTGACCAGAACTGAGCTGCTTAAACTCCTCCCGGAGAAATGGGTAACCAGTTATGAGCAAATCCACCAAGTGACCCAAGGTCCTATTCATAGCACAGCTGCACCAGAATTTGTTCGTCACTTTGATGGATGAGTTGAAGTGAAATTCTCATCTACTCAAGAAGAGAATTCTGATGTATTCCCTACAGGTGTACACATGATTGAAGCCGAGCCACCGGATCCACCGGTTGTCAGACACATATGGTGGGATGTTTGTGATTGCCCTGCCTGTCTAGATGAAGCTTTCAAAGTTGAAGCAGATGAAGACATTGCCCCAAGAAGAAGAAGAGAGTCCTCCCAACAGAAGTTAAAGAGGAGATATGAAGCTGGTGACACCACAGTTGGAACCCTTGGAGAACCATCCGGAAAATTTGACTATTATGTCACTTATCCAAACAAATCTCCCCAGCCTGACCTGCCTCCTTCACCATGCAAACCCAATCTACCTCCATCAATTCCTCCATACTACCAAAAGGCCCTTTCCATAATCCATAAAAGCCCTTTGCTCCATCCACCACCAGATACTTGCCATATGATTTCCCAGAACCCATGCCTTGATCCAAAATCACAAGAATACCAAGATGAGTTTCCTCCACTAAACTCCTTTGAATTTCCCCTTCAAAGAACCAAGCATGAATGGAAAATCCAAAATCCTACTTCAATTGGTGCATCAGGAAATACAAAGTCGATTAGCCCAGCCGAAGCAACTCTAAATTGGCAAAGTGAGAATGCAGTCGCTCAGAACAAGGCTTTGAATTACCTTATCTCTCAGTAAATCAAGTTTGTAAGAACCCAAGAAAGCCTTTCTTCAAGGATCAAGAACCTAGAAGGAATGATTGGAGAAATTCGCCATAGAATTCAGATTCTACACCAAGAACTGCTGCAGATCATTCAGACTTCCCCAGCATCCCAGGCCTCTGCTCTTTCTCAAAAGGAAGCAGAAATGAAGTTTCTCAAAACCCAACTTCAAGATCTTGAGCGGCAACACAAGCAACAAAGGGTGTCAACCCTACTTGATGATCCGTGGAGGCTACCCACAACCCCTTTTGTCAAGCCCGCATATAATCCACAGCCAATTCCAACTTCTTCCCTAACAGAATCATCTCCTTCTCTTTCCTTTTAGGCTTCAGTACCCTTGCCTGTTACAAAGCCAAAATTAACTCCCATTGATCCATCATCCTCTACGACATTTGCAGCCCAATCCACCCCATATAGCCTTCCAGATACCCGTACCTCCCCAGAAGACCCAAGTATCCTCCCGATAGAAAAAATGAACCCAGTTTCATCTTTTCTATGCCCTCTAACCCAAGATAGACCCGTTCCAGCATCCAGTTCAGCCTCAACCTTCATTGGACCAATCATTGATGATAGCCCTGATTCCCTTGATGCCTTTGAACACTTGTTCATGGCAGAACCAGAGCAAACCTTCCAAGGAGAAACTGAACTCGTTGATTCAGATCTAGATGAGTCCACAACCCAAAATCTGCCACAGAGTAACACGAATGCCAAGTCTGTTCCCCGACCAGACACGAAACAGCAATTTACCTTCGATGATATCTCACCATCCAAATGGCGAGAAAGGAGTGTTGAAATGCTAACATGGTGTTCTGCCGAACTCCAGTACTATTCCATAGACATGGTGATCAAGAGATTTTTGGCCCGACTTCAAGGTCGCCTGCGAGACTGGTACCTTAGCCTTGGAGAATACCGACAACTGCAAATACAGCAAAGCCCCTCACCTGAAGAATTCATGAATAACATTTATTCTGAATTCATCGGAAATCCAGTTGAACATACAGTCCGTTCACGAGAAGAATTCTTGAAGATGAAGTGTTGTTCATTCCAAAAGAAAGATCTTGAGAAACATTATAATCGCATGTCTCAGCGATTCTATTGCCTCCATGGCATTGATGATATTAATCTCAAACAGGTCTTTCTCAACCCTTTCCTGGAATCCCTTGGGAATGAAGCCTACAGAGCATTAGAAGCAAAAAATGCAACGGTGGCACAAACCTCTCTTGGTGGTCTTTACCAATTGATACTCAATGCTATAGATAAGCTGTACAACCAAAAGAAATTCCTTGTCGAGTTTGAAAAAACTGGCAAGCATCTTGGTTCAGCATGTGATGATAAGTATCTTCAGATCAAATGCAAAGATAAGTCAAGCTGTAGCTGCAGCCATACAAAAAAGAAGGCACACTCAAAGAAGTTCTCCAGATCAAGTTTCTCTGAGAAGTTTTCCTGGAAAAATCCAAAGGCCAAAAAATAGTGGAAGTTCATAAGGAAGAAACCCCAGCGTGGGAAAACGTCTAATAGATGTTACATTTGTCAAAAGAAAGGACAGTTTGCGAGGGATTGTCCGGACAAGAAAAAATCCCAAGCATTAATCCAGACGCTCAACCGGATCGAGCCAATTGATCTTTAAGACCTTGAGTCCCTATACTCACTTGATGATGAGTCCAGTGATTCTGCCATTTGCATGATTGCTTATCCTGACTCCTAATCAGACGAAAGTTCTGATACAGACTCATCCTATGGCCACCCAGATCTACAAGTTCTCATGGTAAATCCTCTTCCTCACATTCCCCACATCCTCCTAATCCGAGAAAACCAGCCTGTCCCATTAGCCAAGGTACATATTCTCACCTCCACATATGCTAAGCCCATCAAAATAGTCGCTTTCTTTGATACGGGATCTTCAGTTTCCATACTGAATCCTAAAATCCTTCCCCCAAGTTTCTGGAAACCACATCACCAAACATTTCTCGCATCAAAGGGAGAAACATTCTTGATAGACAAAATCAGTGTCCCAGTCCACATTCGTCTCTTTCCAAAGTATGTCATAAAACATAAGCTACTTGGTTCAAGTTCTCATGGAAAAGACCTCCTTATTGGTTTTGATATCCTTCATAAGTTACCCAACTTAAGATGGACACAAAACGGTCTCTGTTACAAAAGCTTTATAAACCCTTGGAGCCCAGTTACACACCTGTTCATGGCAACTGCCAATTCCATTCAGTCACTAAAACACCAGCTTATCCAAACCTCGTGTGCCTCTTCCCATACTGAGTTCCTTTCCAAACACTCATCACCTTTGCAGCTAAACCCTTCTTTCTTTGTCTCCCTGCCCTTCAAGCAAAATGAAGATGTGAACCCTACCAAGGCCAGCCATCCCGGTATGAACCCAGACCATTACCGACTTGCCCTTCAAGAGTGCACTGACCTTATTGGCCAAGGTGTTATCGAGCCCACTCAATCTCCATGGGCATGTGAAGCATTTTATGTCAACAAGCGAAGTGAACAAGTTCAAGGAAAACTAAGATTGGTTATTAATTATCAGCCATTAAATCATTTTTTGGCAGATGATAAATTCCCTCTTCCACAGAAGAAATCCTTGTTCCAGTCACTCTCTGATGCAAAAATCCTCTCTAAGTTTGATCTCAAGTCAGGGTTTTGGCAACTAGGAATCACTCCTGAAGACAGACCAAAGACAGTCTTCTGCATACCTGATCATCACTACCAATGGAAAGTTATGCCGTTGGGATTAAAAAATGCACCTTCTGCTTTCCAAAAAGCAATGGTAACCATTTTTGAACCTATACTTTCTAATGCCCTGGTTTATATTGATGATATTTTGTTGTATTCTGCTGATGAGAAGTCTCACATAGACTTACTCTCAAAGTTTCATGCCCTGGTCATGAAGTATGGTATAATGCTATCAGAGAAGAAAATGGAGATTGGAGTATCGTCTATCAATTTCCTTGGCATGGACATATCCGACGGCAAATAAGATTGAGTGGGCTCGATAGTTACCAACTTCCTCCATCTCTGGTGAACACCTAGTCTCTTTAGATCTTCCTACTGATCTTCCCAGATCATGTCTTGCTGAGGGATATACTCATATCCATTTTAGAGCTGTTAAACTAGCTCTCACTTTTCATGGCCGAAAAGGACTTCCTACGTTCTCTCGTATTGCTTTAGTAGATACTCGTTTTGTTGAATACCAACATGCGTGTATTGGTACTATCCAAACCACTTTGAACGCTGGCACAGTCTTTGTTACCTTCTACCCAAACTTCAATATGCCTCTAAATGACCCCTCACTGTTTACAGCTCTCAAGGTCCAGATCCAGATTGGAGGTACAATCCAGGTAAACACATTCCAAGGAACCTTCCATTATCAAATGGTTTACCGAGTACAGAACCACTGCCTAGATCTCATGGTTCCCGGTCAAGAAAATTCAGGAGACACGCTGCTTCTTGATATTGACTCAAATGCAACGCCGACTTGCACTTATGTTCCGAGACAACTGACCAGAACTGAGCTGCTCAAACTCCTCCCGGAGAAGTGGGTAACCAGTTATGAGCAAATCCACCAAGTACCCCAAGCTTCTGTTCATACCACAGCTGCACCAGAATTTGTTCGTCACTCTGACGGACGAGTTGAGGTGAAATTCTCATCTACTCAAGAAGAGAATTCTGATGTATTCCCTACAGGTGTACACACATGATTGAATCCGAGCCACCGGATCCACCGGTTGTCAGACACATATGGTGGGATGTTTGTGATTGTCCTGGTTGTTTAGATGATTCTCTCAGCGATGAATTAGATGATGACATTCCCCCAAGGCGAAGAAGATCCTCCTCCCAGCAAAAGCTAAAGGAGAGATACGAAGCAGGAGATACCACTGTTGGAACTCTTGGAGAACCGTCTGGAAAGTTTGACTACTATGTACTCTATCCAAGCAAAGCTCCTCAGCCTAACCCACCTCCTTTAACATCCAAAACCCAGATTCCCCCTTCACTTCCCCCATATTACCAAAAGGCCCTTACTATAATCCATAAAAGCCCTTTACTCCATCCACCACCAGACACTTGCCACATGATTTCTCAAAACCCTTGCATAGACCCAAAATCGCAAGAATACCAAGATGAGTTTCCTTCACTAACCTCCTTTGAATTTCCCCATCAAAGAACCAAGCATGAATGGAAAATCCAAAATCCTACTTCAATTGGTGCATCAGGAAATACAAAGTCGATTAGCCCAGCCGAAGCAACTCTAAATTGGCAAAGTGAGAATGCAGTCGCTCAGAACAAGGCTTTAAATCATCTTATCTCTCAGCAAACCAGGTTTGTGAGAACCCAAGAAAGCCTTTCTTCAAGGATCAAGAACCTAGAAGGAATGATTGGAGAAATTTGCCACAGAATTCAGATTTTACACCAAGAGCTACTGCAGATCATTCAGATTTACCCAGCATCCCATGCCTCTGCTCTTTCTCAAAAGGAAGCAGAAATGAAGTTTCTCAAAACCCAACTTCAAGATCTTGAGCGACAACACAAGCAACAAAGGGTGTCAACCTTACTTGATGATCCTTGGAGGCTACCCTCAACCCCTTTTGTCAGACCAGCATATGATCCACAGCCTATATCGGCCTCTTCCCTGACCGAATCATCTCCCTCTCTTTCCCTTTGGGCCTCGGTGCCTCTGCCTGTTACAAAGTCCAAACCAACTCCCACAGATCCACCATACATATCATCCTCTTCAACCGTTGCAGCCCAGTCTACTCCATGTGACCCTCCAGATACCCATACTTCATCAAAAGACCCAAGCATCCTTCCAATAGAAAAAATGAACCCAGTGTCATTATTTCTAAAATCCCTAGCCCAAGATAGATCCGTTCCATCATCCAGTTCAGCCTCAACCTTCATTGGACCAATCATTGATGATGGTCCTGACTCCCTTGATGCCTTTGAACACTTGTTCATGGCAGAACCAGAGCAAACCTTCCAAGGAGAAACTGAACTCGTTGATTCAGATCTAGATGAGTCCACAAGCCAAAATCTGCCACAAAGTAACACGAATGCCAAGTCTGTTCTCGACCAGATACAAAACAGCAATTTACCTTCGATGATATCTCACCATCCAAATGGCGAGAAAGGAGTGTTGAAATGCTAACATGGTGTTCTGCCGAACTCCAGTACTATTCCATAGACATGGTAATCAAGAGATTTTTGGCCCGACTTCAAGGTCGCCCGCGGATCGGTACCTTAGCCTTGGAGAATACCGACAACTGCAAATACAGCAAAGCCCCTTACCTGAAGAATTCATGAATATCATTTATTCTGAATTCATTGGCAATCCAGTTGAACACACAGTTCGTTCACGAGAAGAATTCTTAAAGATGAAGTGTTGTTCATTCCAAAAGAAAGATCTTGAAAAACATTATAATCGCATGTCTCAGCGATTCTATTACCTCCATGGCATTGATGATGTTAATCTTAAACAGGTCTTTCTCAACTCTTTCCCAGAGTCCCTCGGAAATGAAGCCTACAGAGCGTTAGAAGTAAAAAATGCAACGGTGGCACAAACCTCTCTTGGTGGTCTTTAACAATTGATACTCAATGCTGTAGATAAGCTGTGCAACCAAAAGAAATTCCTTGTCGAGTTTGAAAAAACCGGCAAGCATCTTGGTTCGGCATGTGATGATAAGTATCTTCAGATCAAATGCAAAGATAAGTCAAGCTGTAGCTGCAGCCATACAAAGAAGAAGGCTCACTCAAAGAAGATCTCCAGATCAAGCTTCTCTGAGAAGTTTTCCTGGAAAAATCCAAAGGCCAAAAAGAAGTGGAAGTTCATAAGGAAGAAACCCCAGCGTGGCAAAACGTCTGATAGATGTTATATTTGCCAAAAGAAAGGACATTTTGCGAGGGATTGTCCAGACAAGAAGAAATCCCAAGCATTAATCCAGACGCTCAACCAGATCGAGCCAGTTGATCTTTCCGACCTTGAGTCCCTATACTCACTTGATGACGAGCCCAGTGATTCTGCCATTTGCACAATTGCTTATCCTGACTCCTCATCAGACGAAAGTTCTGATACAGACTCATCCTATGGCCACCCAGATCTACAAGTTCTCATGGTAAATCCTCTTCCTCACATTCCCCACATCCTCCCAATCCGAGAAAACCAGCCTGTCCCATTAGCCAAGGTACATATTCTCACCTCCACGTATGCTAAGCCTATCCAAGTAGTCGCTTTCTTTGATACAGGATCTTCAGTTTCCATACTGAATCCTAAAATCCTTCCCCCAAGTTTCTGGAGACCACATTACCAAACATTTCTCACAGCCAATGGAGAACCATTCTTGATAGACAAAATCAGCGTCCCAGTCCACATTCGTCTCTTTTCCAAGTGTGTCATAACACATAAGTTACTTGGTTCAAGTTCTCATGGAAAAGACCTCCTTATTTGTTTTGATATCCTTCATAAGTTACCCAACTTAAGATGGACACAAAACGGTATCTGTTACAAAAGCTTTATAAACCCTTGGAGCCCAGTTTCACACCTGTTCATGGCAACTGCCAATTCCATTCAGTCAATAAAACATCAGATTATCCAAACCTCATGTGCCTCTTCCCATACTGAGTTCCTTTCCAAACACTCATCCCCTTTGTGGCTAAACTCTTCTTTCTTTGTCTCCCTGCCCTTCAAGCAAAATGAAGATGTGAACCCTACCAAAGCCAGCCATCTCGGTATGAACCCAGACCATTACCAGCTTGCCCTTCAAGAGTGCACTGATCTTATTAGCCAAGGTGTATCGAGCCCACTCAATCTCCATGGGCTTGTGAAGCATTTTATGTCAATAAGCGAAGTAAACAAGTTCGAGGAAAACTAAGATTGGTTATTAATTATCAGCCATTAAATCATTTTTTGGCAGATGATAAATTCCCTCTTCCACAGAAGAAATCCTTGTTCCAGTCACTCTCAGATGCAAAGATTCTCTCTAAGTTCGATCTCAAGTCAGGGTTTTGGCAACTAGGAATCACACCTGAAGACAGACCAAAGACAGCCTTCTGCATACCTGATCATCACTACCAATGGAAAGTTATGCCGTTCGATTTAAAAAATGCACCTTCTGCTTTCCAAAAAGCAATGGTAACCATTTTTGAACCCATACTTTCTAATGCCCTGGTTTATATTGATGATATTTTGTTGTATTCTGCTGACGAGAAGTCTCATATAGACTTACTCTCAAAGTTTCATGTTGTGGTCACAAAGTATGGTATAATGCTATCAGAGAAGAAAATGGAGATTGGAGTATCGTCTATCAATTTTCTCGGCATGGACATATCTGATGGCAAATATCAGCTTAAACCCCACATAGCTCAAGAGCTGCACAAATTCCCAGATGAGTTGGCCTCTCCAAAAGCAGTTCAACAGTTCCTTGGACTAATCAATTATATGGCCGATTTCTTACCCAAGCTATCAAGTCATACAGTGTGGCTGTTCCCCATGCTCAAAAAGGATCCCCCCCCTTGGACAATAAGACAAACAGAACCTTTAAAGAATCCCACTTCTTCAGAAAAGAGAATATTGCAGACTGATGCAAGTGATGAGCACTGGGCAGCAGTTTTATTCGTCCAAGACAACGACAAAAGTTCAATATGTGGATACAAGAGCGGTACGTTCAAGCAATCAGAAAAGCACTACCACTCCACTTTCAAAGAGATTCTTGCAGTCAAAAGGGGAATAGAAAAGTTCCAGTTCCATCTAATCGGGCATGAATTCCAAATCGAGATGGACATGTCATCCTTTCCGCGCATGCTAGAATTCAAGAAAAAAGTGCTTCCCCAGCCACAGCTTTTACGATGGGCAAATTGGTTTTCCCAGTGGAAATTTACTGTGAAGCATATCAAAGGTACGACAAATATCCTTGCTGATTTTCTTTCAAGGCCCGGTGACTATAAAAGGAAATGCACTCCCTCTCCAGTTTCCCAGATAAACCATTCCATCCTTCTAATGGTATTCACTGTAAATAAAACATGTTCCTCCTCCACCTTAGACAAAGCCTCTTCCTCCTCTACCCCAAATACCTCTTCCACAAAAGGCCCCGAAATTTTCCCTGTCCTTCAACTTCCTGAAGAAGTCACAGAAGTCATTGCAGATCTGACACTCAGCCAAAGAGCCATCCCAAACCACCAAGCCCTTTTCACTATCATCCTCCGAAAGTTTGGAATCATCATGGACAACTACAAGTTTCATCCCGATTACCCTTTCCTAAACATTTTCAGGATATACGACTTGTTTAACCTTCCAAAAGAAGCACTCTGCTTTTTCTGGTATTTATTCGAATCGTATACTATAGCCATCACTTTCAGCACAGTCAGACTCCAGTCATACATCCTCCAATGCCACTTGGACCGAACCCCCAATAATTCCCGTAATGTGTTAAAACTCCTCGAATGGTTTCTCCCTTCCCATCAATGGATGCAAATGCTTACCACCCCAAAGCGCAAGGATCATGTGGTGATTTTGTTCCGAAGACCATGCTCCGATCGCCTTCATACACGAATGGTATAATATGGACATGAATGATATCCAGCTTTCCATGAAGTATCATGATATCCATATAGGTATGAGAGCAGAAATGGCAAGAGCAAATATGATTGATCCAGCCTCAATTCCTGAAAAAATATTATTTGGAACGGAAGTCTGGCCGGAAGATCACCCGGTAGCTGCAAAATGGATCAAAGCGTTAGCAGATTGGAATGAATCACATCTCACCAAGCAGTTGACACCAGATGGCACTACATACCAGTATGATAGTGATGAAAGTGATATTGAAGGATACTACTTTGACCCGTATGAAGATGATCCGTCTCACCCGGATTCTAGATGGAAGTAAAACCTGAATTAATGACATACATCACACATCATGATGATGTCATTACCCGAATGATGCAAGCGCTTACGTCATTAAAATCACTTAAGAGGGCTGATTTCCTTTTCCTAGTGGAGTTTGCTTTTGATTTCTTTTTAAAGTATTATGTGTGGTTGTAATATATAGAATAGATAGTGCTAAATAAAGATAAGAAAGTGCTTGTCCCCATGTAAAAAAGTATGTTGTTTGTATTCCCCCCGATGTACTATAAATAGGGGTGAAGCTCTTCATTGTAAGATATACTTGGAAGAAATAAAATCCTAGTTTCTTATATATCTCTTCCTTCTCTCTAGAGGTCGCAGATTAGCCATCCGGGTGAAAAAGGAGCCCAACGATGGGTATTGAAATCTTTATTCCATTTCCAAATACTTTTAGAAGTCTTGAAATCTTTATTCTATTCCAAAAATATGGAACCAGAAAATTTGTTGTCTAGATCTTTATCGTCTAGTACTTCATCGTCTAGTTTTCGTAGCTCTTCTGCTTCTAAGATAGATCAGTTGTATGAAGTTTCTTATTATTCAGATGATTCTAAAATTCCGCTTACCCAATTACCTATAGTAAATCCTTATCATGTTTTTTCTAAACCTTATACATCTTTTTCCAGAAAAGTCAAAAAAATATTAGGTTCTTCCGCTCCCCATCAAGTTAAAGAATATGTACAATATTCTAGATTTGATAGTTATCAACTTCCCGCCATTTCTGGTGAACACCTAGTCTCTTTAGATCTTCCTAGTGATCTTCCTAGAACATGTATTGCACAGGGATATACTCATATTCATTTTGGAGCTGTTAAATTAGCTCTAACTTTTCATGGACGAAAAGGACTTCCTACGTTCTCTCGTATTGCTTTAGTAGATACTCGTTTTGTTGAATACCAACATGCGTGTATTGGTACTATCCAAACCACTTTGAACGCTGGCACAGTCTTTGTTACCTTCTACCCAAACTTCAATATGCCTCTAAATGACCCCTCGCTGTTTACAGCTCTCAAGGTCTAGATCCAGATTGGAGGTACAACCCAGGTAAACACATTTCAAGGAACCTTCCATTATCAAATGGTTTACCGAGTACAGAACCACTGCCTAGATCTCATGGTTCCCGGTCAAGAAAATTCAGGAGACGCGCTGCTTCTTGATATTGACTCAAATGCAACGCCGACTTGCACTTATGTTCCGAGACAACTGACCAGAACTGAGCTGCTCAAACTCCTCCCAGAGAAGTGGGTAACCAGTTATGAGCAAATCCACCAAGTACCCCAAGCTCCTGTTCATCCACAACTGCACCAGAATTTGTTCGTCACTCTGACGGACGAGTTGAGGTGAAATTCTCATCTACTCAAGAAGAGAATTCTGATGTATTCCCTACAGGTGTACACATGATTGAATCCGAGCCACCGGATCCACCAGTTGTCAAACACATATGGTGGGATGTTTGTGATTGTCCCGGTTGTTTAGATGATGCTCTCAGAGATGAATTAGATGATGACATTCCCCCAAGGTGAAGAAGATCCTCCTCCCAGCAAAAGCTAAAGGAGAGATACGAAGCAGGAGATACCACTGTTGGAACCCTTGGAGAACCGTCTGGAAAGTTTGACTACTATATACTCTATCCAAGCAAAGCTCCTCAGCCTAACCCACCTCCTTTAACATGCAAAACCCAGATTCCCCCTTCACTTCCCCCATATTACCAAAAGGCCCTTACTATAATCCATAAAAGCCCTTTACTCCATCCATCACCAGACACTTGCCACATGATTTCTCAAAACCCTTGCCTAGACCCAAAATCGCAAGAATACCAAGATGAGTTTCCTCCACTAACCTCCTTTGAATTTCCCCATCAAAGAACCAAGCATGAATGGAAAATCCAAAATCCTACTTCAATTGGTGCATCAGGAAATACAAAGTCGATTAGCCCAGCCGAAGCAACTCTAAATTGGCAAAGTGAGAATGCAGTCGCTCAGAACAAGGCTTTAAATCATCTTATCTCTCAGCAAACCAGGTTTGTGAGAACCCAAGAAAGCCTTTCTTCAAGGATCAAGAACCTAGAAGGAATGATTGGAGAAATTCGCCACAGAATTCAGATTTTACACCAAGAGCTACTGCAGATCATTCAGATTTACCCAGCATCCCATGCCTCTGCTCTTTCTCAAAAGGAAGCAGAAATGAAGTTTCTCAAAATCCAACTTCAAGATCTTGAGCATCAACACAAGCAACAAAGGGTGTCAACCTTACTTGATGATCCTTGGAGGCTACCCTCAACCCCTTTTGTCAGACCAGCATATGATCCACAGCCTATACCGGCCTCTTCCCTGACCGAATCATCTCCCTCTCTTTCCCTTTGGGCCTCGGTGCCTCTGCCTGTTACAAAGTCCAAACCAACTCCCACAGATCCACCATACATATCATCCTCTTCAACCGTTGCAGCCCAGTCTACTCCATGTGACCCTCCAGATACCCATACTTCATCAAAAGACCCAAGCATCCTTCCAATAGAAAAAATGAACCCAGTGTCATCATTTTTAAAATCCCTAGCCCAAGATAGATCTGTTCCAGTATCCAGTTCAACCTCAACCTTCATTGTACCAATCATTGATGATAGTCCTGACTCCCTTGATGCCTTTGAACACTTGTTCATGGCAGAACCAGAGCAAACCTTCCAAGGAGAAACTGAACTCGTTGATTCAGATCTAGATGAGTCCACAAGCCAAAATCTGCCACAAAGTAACACGAATGCCAAGTCTGTTCCCCGACCAGATACGAAACAGCAATTTACCTTCGATGATATCTCACCATCCAAATGGCGAGAAAGGATTGTTGAAATGCTAACATGGTGCTCTGCCGAACTCCAGTACTATTCCATAGACATGGTAATCAAGAGATTTTTGGCCCAACTTCAAGGTCATCTGCGGGACTGGTACCTTAGCCTTGGAGAATACCGACAACTGCAAATACAGCAAAGCCCCTCACCTAAAGAATTCATGAATATCATTTATTTTGAATTCATTGGCAATCCAGTTGAACACACAGTTCGTTCACGAGAAGAATTCTTAAAGATGAAGTGTTGTTCATTCCAAAAGAAAGATCTTGAAAAACATTATAATCGCATGTCTCAGCGATTCTATTGCCTCCATGGCATTGGTGATGTTAATCTTAAACAGGTCTTTCTCAACTCTT
Source organism: Adenophora triphylla var. japonica (assembly GCA_022495995.1). Lineage (NCBI taxonomy): Eukaryota > Viridiplantae > Streptophyta > Magnoliopsida > Asterales > Campanulaceae > Adenophora > Adenophora triphylla. The sequence continues at coordinate 136,443 of JAFEMH010005142.1, read as the reverse complement.
TCCCTGAGTCCCTCGGAAATGAAGCCTACAGTTGATCTTTCTGACCTTAAGTCCCTATACTCACTTGATGACGAGCCCAGTGATTCTGCCATTTGCACAATTGCTTATCCTGACTCCTCATCAGACAAAAGTTCTGATACAGACTCATCCTATGGCCACCCAGATCTACAAGTTCTCATGGTAAATCCTCTTCCTCACATTCCCCACATCCTCCCAATCCGAGAAAACCAGACCCGATAGATGTTATATTTGCCAAAAGAAAGGACATTTGCATTGTCCACTGCATTAATCCGTACGCTCAACTTGATCTTATCGAGTCCAGATCACTTGATGACGAGTTCCGCCATACAGTTATCTGACTCCTCATCAGACAAAAGTTCTGATACAGACTCATCCTATGGCCACCCAGATCTACAAGTTCTCATGGTAAATCCTCTTCCTCACATTCCCCACATCCTCCCAATCCGAGAAAACCATCCTGACCCATTAGCCAAGGTACATATTCTCACCTCCACGTATGCTAAGCCCATCCAAGTAATCGCTTTCTTTGATACAGGATCTTCAGTTTCCATACTGAATCCTAAAATCCTTCCCCCAAGTTTCTGGAGACCACATCACCAAACATTTCTCGCAGCCAATGGAGAAATGTTCTTGATAGACAAAATCAGCGTCCCAGTCCACATTCGTCTCTTTCCCAAGTGTGTCATAAAACATAAGTTACTTGGTTCAAGTTCTCATGGAAAAGACCTCCTTATTGGTTTTGATATCCTTCATAAGTTACCCAACTTAAGATGGACACAAAACGGTCTCTGTTACAAAAGCTTTATAAACCCTTGGAGCCCAGTTTCACACCTGTTCATGGAAACTGCCAATTCCATTCAGTCAATAAAACATCAGATTATCCAAACCTCATGTGCCTCTTCCCATACTGAGTTCCTTTCCAAACACTCATCCCCTTTGTGGCTAAACTCTTTTTTCTTTGTCTCCCTGCCCTTCAAGCAAAATGAAGATGTGAACCCTACCAAAGCCAGCCATCCCGGTATGAACCCAGACCATTACCAGCTTGCCCTTCAAGAGTGCACTGATCTTATTAGCCAAGGTGTTATCGAGCCCACTCAATCTCCATGGGCTTGTGAAGCATTTTATGTCAATAAGCGAAGTGAACAACTTCGAGGAAAACTAAGATTGGTTATTAATTATCAGCCATTAAATCATTTTTTGGCAGATGATAAATTCCCTCTTCCACAGAAGAAATCCTTGTTCCAGTCACTCTCAGATGCAAAGATTCTCTCTAAGTTCGATCTCAAGTCAGGGTTTTGGCAACTAGGAATCACTCCTGAAGACAGACCAAAGACAGCCTTCTGCATACCTGATCATCACTACCAATGGAAAGTTATGCCGTTCGGTTTAGAAAATGCACCTTCTGCTTTCCAAAAAGCAATGGTAACCATTTTTGAACCCATACTTTCTAATGCCCTGGTTTTTTATTGATGATATTTTGTTGTATTCTGTTGACGAGAAGTCTCATATAGACTTACTCTCAAAGTTTCATGCCCTGGTCACAAAGTATGGTATAATGCTATCAGAGAAGAAAATGGAGATTGGAGTATCGTCTATCAATTTTCTCGGCATGGACGTATCTGATGGCAAATATCAGCTTAAACCCCACATAGCTCAAGAGCTGCACAAATTCCCAGATGAGTTGGCCTCTCCAAAAGCAGTTCAACAGTTCCTTGGACTAATCAGTTATATGGCTGATTTCTTACCCAAGCTATCAAGTCATATAGTGTGGTTGTTCCCCATGCTAAAAAAGGATCCCCCCCTTGGACAATAAGACAAACAAAAGCAGTCAAGGCAATCAAAAAGCTGACTGAGGTGATGCCCCCTTTAAAGATTCCCACTTCTTTAGAAAAGAGAATATTGCAGACTGATGCAAGTGATGAGCACTGGGCAGCAGTTTTATTCGTCCAAGACAACGACAAAAGGTCAATATGTGGATACAAGAGCGGCACGTTCAAGCAATCAGAAAAGCACTACCACTCCACTTTCAAAGAGATTCTTGCAGTCAAAAGGGGAATAGAAAAGTTCCAGTTCCATCTAATCGGGCACGAATTCCAAATCGAGATGGACATGTCATCCTTTCCGCGCATGCTAGAATTCAAGAAAAAAGTGCTTCCCCAGCCACAGCTTTTACGATGGGCAAATTGGTTTTCCCAGTGGAAATTTACTGTGAAGCATATCAAAGGTACGACAAACATCCTTGCTGATTTCCTTTCAAGGCCCGGTGACTATAAAAGGAAATGCACTCCCTCTCCAGTTTCCCAGATAAACCATTCCATCCTTCCAATGGTGTTCACTGTAAATAAAACATGTTCCTCCTCCACCTTAGACAAAGCCTCTTCCTCCTCTACCCCAAATACCTCTTCCACAAAAGGCCCCAAAATTTTCCCTGTCCTTCAACTTCCTGAAGAAGTCACAGAAGTCATTGCAGATCTGACACTCAGCCAAAGAGCCATCCCAAACCACCAAGCCCTTTTCACTATCATCCTCCGAAAGTTTGGAATCATCATGGACAACTACAAGTTTCATCCCGATTACCCTTTCCTAAACATTTTCAGGATATACGACTTGTTTAACCTTCCAAAAGAAGCACTCTGCTTTTTCTGGTATTTATTCGAATCGTATACTATAGCCATCACTTTCAGCACAGTCAGACTCCAGTCATACATCCTCCAATGCCACTTCGACCGAACCCCCAATAATTCCCGTAATGTGTTCAAACTCCTCGAATGGTTTCTCCCTTCCCATCAATGGATGCAAATGCTTACCACCCCAAAGCGCAAGGATCATGTGGTGATTTTGTTCCGAAGACCCTGCTCATTCCTTACACCGGCAATCATCAACAATCAAGGAGAATCGTTTGTTTATCATGCTCCGATCGCCTTCATCCACGAATGGTATAATATGGACAGGAATGATATCCAGCTTTCCATGAAGTATCGTGATATCCATATAGGTATGAGAGCAGAAATGGCAAGAGCAAATATGATTGATCCAGCCTCAATTCCTGAAAAAATATTATTTGGAACGGAAGTTTGGCCGGAAGATCACCCGGTAGCTGCAAAATGGATCAAAGCGTTAGCAGATTGGAATGAATCACACCTCACCAAACAGTTGACACCAGATGGCATTACATATCGGTATGATAGCGATGAAAGTGATAATGAAGGATACTACTTTGACCCGTATGAAGATGATCCGTCTCACCCGGATTCTAGATGGAAGTAAAACCTGAATTAATGACATACATCACACATCATGATGATGTCATTACCCAAATGATGCAAGCGCTTACGTCATTAAAAGCACTTAAGAGGGATGATTTCCTTTTCCTAGTGGAGTTTGCTTTTGATTTCTTTTTAAAGCATTATGTGTGGTTGTAATATAAAGAATAGATAGTGCTAAATAAAGATAAGATAGTGCTTGTCCCCATGTAAAAAAGTGTGTTGTTTGTATTCCCCCCTAAGTACTATAAATAGGGGTGAAGATTTCCATTGTAAGATATCCTTTGAAGAAATATAGGAAGAATGACCATTTCGCAAGCCTTGATGACAGAGAGGACTTACCAAACAGGCACTTGATGGGATCCATCTTTGATACTAGGTGTACTGTATGTGCCAAGAGGTAGTGTCTCAATTTGCTGACCACCCATACCAAAGCTGCACAGGTTTTCTCTAAAGCTGAGTAGTTCAATTCGTTGCCCTGAAGTTTCCGGCTGACGAAGTATATGGCATTTTCCACTTTTTGAATCTGGCTTTTCTTGTGCGAGCATGGCTCCGACAGCCGTATCTGTAACTGTCAAATATAGCAACAAAGGCTTGTCCTTATGCGGAGGACACAGGATTGGGGGATGGACCAAGTAGGCCTTGATCGTCTCGAAGGCGGTTTGACACTGTTCGTTCCATTCAACCTCCTGATTCTTCCGGAGCAGCTTGAAGATCGGCTCACAGATAGAGGTTAGCTGGTGGATGGATCGGCTGATATATTGGAGACGGCCCATGAAAGCCTTCACCTCTGTGACTGTTGTCGGCTGCTTCATCTCCATGATGGCTTTGATCTTTCTTGGATCGGCTTCAATTCCTCGTTCTGTGACCATGTATCCCAGAACCTTTCCTCGAACTACGCCAAAAGTGCACTTTGCTGGGTTCAACCTCATCTCATGCTCCCGCAGCCGGTTGAAGAACTTCCTCAGGTCGATCAAGTGTTGACCATCTGATCCTTTGGAATGAATAATCATATCATCAACATAGACCTCGATCTCCTTGTGGATCATGTCATGGAAAAGTGCAGTGACTGCTCGCTGGTAAGTGGCGCCGGCATTCTTCAGACAGAAGGGCATAACCGTATAGCAGAAGGTTCCCCAAGGGCTGGTGAAGGCAGTCTTTTCCTGATCTTCTTCGGCAACTTTAATCTGATTGTAACCCGCGAAGCCGTCTACGAATGATTTGACTTCGTAACTGGCAGTAGTGTCTACTAATAGATCGATATTGGGCAAGGGAAAGTCGTCCTTCGGGCTAGCTTTGTTTAGGTCTCTGAAGTCCACACAAACCCTGACTTTGCCATTTGACTTGGTAACCGTCACTATGTTGGCCAACCACTTGGGGTATTCGACCACTCTAATGAAACCCACTCTGAGTAGCTTCTCTATTTCTTCTTTGACCTGGAGAGACCATTCTGGCTTGATCCGGTGAAGCTTCTGCTTGATTGGCCTGGCTTCTAGGTCCAGGGGTATTCAGTGCTCAACAGTTGAAGTGTCCAATCCAGGCATGTCTTTGTAGGACCAGGCAAATACGTCCACGTACTCCTTGAGCAAATCAATGAGGGCTTTCCGTTCTTCCCCGGTGAAGAAACTGCCAATCTGTGTCTCTTTGGGTTCTTCAGTAGTTCCCAAATTCACTGTAGTTAATACCTCATCGGCAGCTTGGGCCCGATTGTCGTCTCGGTCAAAAACCTGCTTTATATTATCATTTAAAAAGTTTTCATCTAAAAAGTCTGTGTCCTCTTCAAATGAATCATTATTAACCACTTTTAAGTCATTAAGATTTGTCTTAGTTAACTTATCATTTGTTAAGGTGGCAATTAAGGGATACGCAGAAAGGTCAACCATTTCATTTAATGCAAAAGGGAAGACAGAGTTAAAGACACGGCGATGATCGTCAGCCGTGAGAGTATCAGACCTATCTAGAGACTCGAACTCGATAACAAAAGACTCTGAGGACTGACTCAGGATTACAGGGACAGATTTAGACTCAGAACCCTACGCTACTTATTTGACTCGAAGCTTTTGGCATGGATTGGACTCTTACGTTCTCCTGCTGTTGTTCTTCAGGAAACTTCAAGATGACCGAGGAACCTGTCGAAAATCATTGGTAAGCCGGTACTTTGGGAAGACGGTGCGGGGAGCTAGAGAAATCTGACGCAATCCTTTGGCTAGCTCATTTATGACGAACGGACTCATTGGCGGAGGGGCCTGGCTCATCTTGTCAATACCGTGTGGATAAGTCAGCTCCTCTTTACTGATCACAACTTTATCTGTGCGGCCAAAAGGAGGGTTAACCTGGATGATGCTGACGAAGCTTTCTTCGGGAGATACCTTGGTTATGCCTTGGTCAACTCTACATTCCGTGGGAGTCTTATATTCTGCCCCCAGATCAGCCGGCTTTTTGTCGGACTTCGCAGTGGCGGTAGGCTCAGAATCCTTTATCCCAAGAGGATTAATGACAACGGGAAGGTCGGGCTGGACTTTGTTTTGGATGATTGTTTCCTCGGTGGACTTTTTGGTGTAACTGACGTAATAGTCAAATTTGCCTGAGGGTTCGCCTAAAGTTCCCACACCCTCGTCTCCAGCTTCGTATCCTTCCTTCAATTTCTGTTGCATGGTCTTCCTCTTCTTCTTCCTTCTTGAAGGAGCATCTTCGTTGATCCAGTCTTGATATTCATCTTCCAAACAATCTTCGCAGTCACACACATCATACCAGATGTGGGGTATGGGTTGAGCCGGGGGAGTCCCTCCTAGCATCTGGTTACCAGCATTGTTGACTAACACATTGGCCATCCTTAACACTGGAATGTTGAAGTCGACGATTTTACGGTTTATCTGAGACTGCTGAAAACGAATCCTTGACTGGAGAGAAACTGATTAACCGACCACCCGGAACTCTGACCCAATACTTGCTCGCTGAAAGGGGAGAGAACGGCTTTAGGTAGGGGAGAGGATAGGCTCAGGACGGACTCATGCATATGCTCTTTTTTTTTTTTGTATTTTTATATTTTTTATAAAAATGATTTTATTAATCCTAGGAATGGTTGGAAAAGGGGGACACCTTCTTTTTCGCATTCTACGCTATTCCTGGATCAGTGGGTTCCATCACTACGTCTATAGACCCCCTGTATTCCACCTGTATTGCACCTCCGGGACGGACAATCCCGGCAGAGGTCCTATAGGGCACGTGGAACCCACCAATCGAAGGGGAGAACGAACCTATGGGCATACGAGCCAAAACAAGTCAAACTCGGGGTTTTCAAAACCAAGTCCAAGTCATCGTCTAGACTCGGGAGGAGAGAGGATCGGAAGTACGTTTGAATGTACAAGACCGCAATTTGCAGGTAAGATCCTGGCAGAATTGGGCATGACCTCTCCTCTTTTCGAGTTGAAAATCTGGCATGGCCTCTCGTCACTTAGTGGCGAAATTTCGGCATAACTCTTGTTAGTATGCGTCAAGAATTCGACATGGTCCCGCGTTGACACCTGTCGAGAACGCGTCATGACTTCTTGAGAAGCCAAGTCGAGAAATCGACACGTACCTACATTGGGATATGTCAAGATCTTAACGCGTACTCACGTTGAGTTATGTCATAATTCCGACATGAAGAGGGAGAGTATGCCAAGATTTTGGGGACGGAGTACGACTCGGACTTTGTGAGAAAATTTTGAAAACCGAGTTTGAAAGTGTTTTGAAAAGTATTGGACAAAAACCAACCGGTCACGGTAGAAAGTGTGTCACAGACAAGTGTTGGCTGACTCACAGGCTAGGAGGACTTTAGGCGCTCAAGCGTTAGCGAAACACGTCACTTTCCGCGATGCCGTCCGTACACTCCCGGGTTCTAACTCTATGTGCTAGTAGCGTGCGAGTAGTGTGAAGGTATTTCTCTAGGAAAAATAATTTTTTTGCTTTTTTGTAAAAGATTTTTTTTGTTTTTTTATATATGCAATATGCAAAGGAAAAAACAAGAGAATGAGTCAAAGCATGACAAAAGGGGACTGCCCCAAATGTCAGAATTTACCAGTAGCTGTAGTCCAGCGTCATCCTGCCCTGTTCTGATCAACGGGAAGAGCAAATAGCAAAGGGGGGAAGCCCCGGCTCCCAAAAATGCCAAATACCAAAGCATAGAAGCATAGAAGCATGGCAAGGCCCATATGAGCACACAAAATGACACAATGCACACACAAGGAGAATGTAGAAATTGTCCAAGTTGATTTAAAGAAAGTTAGACCCTCTTTTGAAAAACTTTTCTTTTTTTTTTCAAAAACAGAAGAATGATACTGGTACGTGGGATTGTTAGACCACCGTTTATCCCAAGCCCCGGGTTAGGGAGCGATACAGGAAGGTTAGTGGTTTCCACCTATATACCAAGTATAGTCTTCATTTAAAAAAAAAAAAAGTTTTTCAATGTAAGTCCCCAGCGGAGTCGCCACTGAATGAACGCTCGCCCGAAAATTATTGTGGATAGTAATGATAAGTTTTGGAAATTTCGGTTTTTGGGAGTCGCCACGCCTTTTTTAAAGGATAACATTGAAAAACCTATTTTTAAGAGATTTTTGGGTTCGGGAGTCTGGTTACGTGTTTGGGAAGAACTAGAGAGTTCACCCAACATGCCTCTTTCGAGACTTTCAATCAACATTGGACAATTATGGACATTCAAAGTGTGTGTGCAATATGTGTCGATGAGCAAGGCATGCAAATTTGGCATTTCATTGATGATGTAAAGACTGGATACAACTTGTGAGCCATGACAGGGGGCCACACCCTTTACATATTATGATTTTCATAACAAGGCAGAAGGTTAAGACAATCTTCTCAGGAAGCTCTGATGTCGTCCGACACAGGACTTCCCAGGAAGGGGATGTCGGATGACATAATGCCTCATGGTCAGATTGTCTTTTACAATGACCAAGCTATTCTAGAACTGGAATAACATTATTTCACCCATTGAAGACACTATTTGGTGGTCTAAGTTCAGTTTGGGGGTTGATAGGAGTGAGCAAAGTCATGATTGACTTTTAATGATACGGATGTCATATGACATAGAACATCCGAAGTCGTCTATGTCATATGGCAAACCGCCTCCATCAAATAGATCACACCCAAACAGACCTTAGGCACATCCAAATAGTGGCTTATGAGCCAAAAATACTTAGGTAAGTTTAGAGTTACGAAGGGGTTAAATCTGACAGATCTGAAGTCCAAGAAAGGCTTTATAGCCTTCTGGGAGCTCTATGTCGTATGACACAGGATCTCCAGAGAGTCCTGTGTCGTCCGACAAGAGTGGCCTATTTCAGTGCCCTTCAGTCTGTTTGATTTCCCCTTTGTTCTCAAAGCAAACCAAGTAATTTTATTAACTATAAGCAGTAATATAGTACTATTATGTGAGTATTATGGGAGGATCACATGGCTTTAGTGGCCAAATGTGATAAATCACATGTTTATGGCCACTTTTATGTAGCCATCACCTCCTAACTCGAAGGAAACAAGCAAATATCTAAACTTTATTGATGCTAATGTCACCAAATGTCCAGATCTAGGGTGGGGAGAAGTGAATATTGAAGATCCACTTCTCCACCACCTTTATCATGCAAAAACCCCAATATCTTACATAATATTAAAGCAAGTAAGCATGCAAGGTAATATGAGTGTATGGAAGAGTTATTTAAAGAGAGAAAAGGGTTTAGTGGCTACCTATTGTAGTCCACAAGGTAAGATCACCAGTAGTATGGTGTCTACCCCTTCAACACACCAATAAGGAGGGTTTCTTTGGATCTTGGCCTTGGTGTATGTGTGTGTGTGAGGAGGGAGGTGAGTGTGTGTGTATGAGAGAGAGAGAGACTCTATTTGTGCAGAGTTTCCCCTATTATACTGATATCCTCCCAATACTCTCCAAAATCTCCCCTAAAATGATCAGCCATGCCTTGTATTTATAGGCAGGCTGATGGGAAGACTTATGTCGTCCGACAGAGGCAGTTAAACCGCCTTAGTGTAGTCCTATGTCGGACGACATCGTACATCATCTTGGCACAGTTGGGCCGAATGGATGGCAGGCCCAATGGGTTGAATGGGCTGTGGGATAATTGGACTCAATTTGCTTCTTTAGCAATTATATGAGCCCGAATCAATTAAAAATGGACCCAAAACATGAGTTCGGGTCGGGGTACTCACACCTAGAGCCTCTCGAAGACATGGAGACGGTCTCGAAGCAATCGATCCTACATTCCGTTTAACCCCGTTAAATGGATCTTTTATTTGTATTATTTAAAATCTTCTTCTTCTTTTTTTTGAAAACCTCACTTTTCTTTAGCAAGACCAATCTCCGGATTGGGTGGAATGGATGCTCCTTGACCTACCCATTCCATAACCTAAGCCCCGAACCCAAATCTCTTTCAAAATGGTTTTTCTATGTTTTCCAATCGAATAATATAGGTGGCGACTCAAAAGATAAAATTCTTCTCACAACGCTACAATATCGACCCTTATAAAACATAAGCGGACTCTAGAAAGCCATTATGTCTACCCAATTAATATAACATAAGAGTTCACGTTTCCAATGGTACACTTCCATTTCTCCATTTGTCTCACGATGTTATATTGAACACAAGTCATGGTCCACGTCAACTTGTATTTGCTCAACACTTTCTCGATATTGAGTATAATGATAATCCAATCGCATTGGGGTATGGCCATACACTTTCATCAATATCACTCATCGAGGGGCCCAAGCAAAACATCTCTCTTTCGAGGGACAAATTTCATCTTGACTTATCATCCTTCCCGTCATGAATCTGATCATGCCAAAGATAGCCTTTATAAATATCGTGTTAAGGTATCGTTTGACTAAAATCAAACATAACTTTCATCATATGTAAGGTCATGATAATCTCAGGTCTAGGGACTAAATAAAGTGACCATATGAGATTTAATTATGATATTTGACCATGACATAAATCTCATATGGGTCAAGTCCAGTCACCCGTTCACTAACAAGTACCCATAATTTCAATGTGCATCTCTATGCATATAATCATCATATGATTATTCATTAACAATTATACTAATTATTCACTTAATAATTAGGGACGGAGATTATTACAATAAATATGCAAAATAAATAATAATCAAATAATAAACTTTTCATATAATAATAAATAATGTCAACATATAGTTCTATCAACTATAGGTCTAGGGCATAACACTAACAGTCCCCCACTTGCACTAGGCCCAATCTCCCATGTATCGAATACCCATGAACCTAACATGTCCATCATGCTTAGCTTGTGGAAGAGCCTTAGTTAATGGGTCCGCCACGTTGTCATTAGTGTCTACTCTACATATCTTTACGTCTTCCCATACGCATATCTCTCGGATAATGTTGAAACGTCGAAGTATGTGTTTGGATCTCTGATGTGACCTTGGTTCCTTTGCTTGTGCAATGGCACCATTATTGTCACAATAAAGTTCAATAGAATCATTGATGCTTGGAACGACTTCCAAATCACTAATGAACTTTTTGATCCAAACAGCTTCCTTAGTTGCATCAGATGCTGCTATGTACTCAGCTTCAGTTGTAGAATCAGCGACGGTACTTTGCTTGGAACTTTTCCAACTGACAGTGCCTCCATTCAGCGTAAACAAGAATCGTCATGCGATCTGTAATCATCTTTATCGGTTTGGAAGCTAGCATACCGTGTAACCTCTTACAACAAGATCTTCTTCCATTCCTCCAAAGACCAAGAATACATCCTTAGTTCTTCGTAAGTACTTGAGGATATTCTTGACTGCTATCCAATGTGGTTCGCCGGGATCCGATTGGTACCTACTCGTCATGCTTAGAGCACACGAGACATCGGGTCTAGTACATAACATAGCATACATGATAAACCCAATTGCCGAAGCATATGGAATACCATTCATTCTCTTTCGCTCATCATTAGTCTTAGGACTTTGAGTCTTGCTAAGAGATACACCATGCAACATTGGCAAGTTTCCTCTTTTAGAATTTTTCATTTGGAATCTTCTAAGAACCTTGTCAATGTAAGTACTTTGACTTAAACCAATCATCCTTTTAGATCTATCTCTATAGATCTTGATACCAAGGATATATGCAGCTTCGCCCATATCTTTCATCGAAAAGCACTTTCCCAACCAAGACTTGACAGTCTGTAGTGCAGAAATGTCATTTTCAATGAGTAATATATCATCGACATATAACACTAGAAATAGTGCTACGCTCCCACTAATTTTCTTGTATACACAAGGTTCATCTTCGTTCTTGATAAAGCCAAACTCTTTGATTGCTTCATCAAAATGTAGATTCCAACTCCTAGAAGCTTGCTTCAATCCATAAATGGATCTCTGCAACTTACACACCTTATTAGAATTTTTTGGACTGACAAAACCTTCAGGTTGTATACTATATACATTCTCAAGTAACTTCCCATTTAGGAAATCTGTCTTGACATCCATTTGCCATATCTCATAGTCATATTATGCGGCTATGGCAATTAAAATTCTAATAGACTTAAGCATAGCTACAGGCAAAAAGGTTTCATCATAGTCGATACCATGAATCTGCCTATATCCCTTAGCTACAAACCTAGCCTTATAGGTGTGCACCTTCCCATTCATGTCAGTCTTTTTCTTGAAGACCCATTTGCACCCTATCTCTCGGGTTCGGATCGTGACCTACCACTTCTGCGAAGGACTTGTGCATCTTAAACGGGTTCCACGACTCCTTGTGAACTAGGTTCAATTTCTACCATTGGTTCAATGTTGTTTTTGGGTTCTCGAATTTCTTCGAGATCTATTTTACTCCCACTGGTTCCTTTGCGAAGAAACTCCTTTTCTAAGAAGGTACCATTTCGAGCAACAAACACTTTGTTCTCATTTCGGTTGTAGAAATAGTATCCTTTAGTTTCCTTAGGATAACCCACGAAAACACATTTATCAGACTTATGTGCTAGCTTGTCAGAAGTTAACTTCTTGACATATGCATCGCAACCCCAAATCTTCATGAACGACAAACTGGGTTTTCTTCCATGCCACATCTCATATGGGGTCTTTTGAACTGATTTGGTAGGAACTCTGTTTATAGTGAAAGCAGCAGTTTCTAGTGCATGTCCCCAAAAGGATAAAGGAAGCTCAACTTGACTCATCATAGAACGAACCATGTCCAAAAAAGTTCTATTCCTCCTTTCTGACACACCATTCCATTGTGGTGTTCCGGGTGGAGAGTGTTCTGAAACGATTCCACAACTCTTAAGATGACTGTCAAATTCTTGGCTCAAATATTCGCCACCTCGATCAGATCGAAGTACTTTAATAGTTTTGCCAAGTTGATTTTGCACCTCATTTTGAAATATTCGAAATATCTCAAACGATTCACTTTTATGTTTCAATAGATAAACATATCCAAATCTACTATAATCATCAGTGAATGTTATGAAGTACTGAAATCCTCCCCTAGCATTGCTACTCATAGGTCCACATACATCAGTATGCATGAGGCCTAATAAGTCGCCCGCCCTTTCACCAGTTTTGGTAAATGGGTCCTTGGTCATCTTGCCAAGTAAACAAGATTCGCATGTCTCATATGATTCATAATCATGTGAGTCTAAAAATCCATCTTTATGGAGTTTAGAAATGCGTTTCTCATTTATATAGCCAAGAAGACAATGCCATAAGTAAGTGTGGTTTACATCATTGGTTTTAGATTTCTTGTTAATGTTATAGACATCATTATCACGATTTTCAACATCAAGGATATAAAGGCCATTGAATGAAATCGCAGTACAATAATGCATATCACTCTTGTAAATAGAAAACTTCTTATCACATATAAGAAAATTAAAACCTTCATTATCCAAACTTGAAATCGAAATAATATTCCTACTTAAAGCTGGAACGTAATAACAATTATTCAAAACAAGTATTAGTCCACTAGGTAAAGTAACTTCATAAGTTTCTATGGCTAATGTAGCAACTCTTGCTCCATTCCCCACACGTAGGTCCACTTCACCATCTTCAAGCATCCTTCTGTTCTTTAGACCCTGCACATTTAAACAAATGTGAGATCCACATCTGGTATCCAATACCCAAGAACTAGAAGTAGATAGGAATATATCTATAACAAAGATACCTGAAGTCGAAGCAACACCTTTGCTCTTCTTCAGTGCTTCCTTGTATATTAAGCAGTTTCTCCTCCAATGTCCAATCTCATTGCAATGGAAGTAGATTGCGTCCTCTTGGGACTTGGGCTTAGCCTCTTTGGGTTTGGCATCCTCTTTGGGTTTGGCAACATTTGCCTTAGGATTAGCAACTTTTGCCTTTTCCTTACCCTTGAAATCTTTCCCTTTGTTAACCATCAACACTTGATCGTTTTTATTTTTGACAATATTGGTTTCCGCAGTGTTCAACATTTAAATCAGCTCGGAAAGGTTCTTATTCATGCCCCCATGTTATAGTTCATTATGAAATTACTAAAACCTTCGGGCAATGAATTCAATATCATGTCAGTATCCAATTCTTGGCTAATTGGAAAACCAAGCCTCTCAAGATGCTCGATGTGGACCTTCATCTTTAGAGCATGGGGACCAATAGCTTGTCCTTCACTCATCTTGCATGAGGTTAGGGCTTTAACTGTGTTATACCTTTCTTGCCTTGCTTGAACTTGGAACATTTCCATCAGTCGATTGTTAAGATCAACTGTCCCCAAGTGCTCAAGATCCTTCTGAAGGCTCTTGCACATGGCGGAGAGCATGAGGCAACCAACATCAGTAGCATCAAGCTTATGCTTCAGATATTGATCCTTCACTGCCCTAGTAGCATTGGCAGCAGGTTCAGGTGGAACAGGTTCCTCGAGAACGTACAACTTTTCCTCTTGCATGAGAACAATTTTCACGCTACGGATCCAATCCATATAGTTTGTACCATTCTCTTCCAACTTTTCCTTCTCAAGGACAGATCGCAGTGACAGATGATTATTGTTTGATGCCATTTATTCTACAAAAAGATATACATAAAATATGAACACATATAAGCAAACATATTATATGAGAAGTATAATGCATTTACATAAAATAAATGCTCCCACTAAATTATACACCTTCCAATGCAAATAAGCATAATATACATTTAATGGGCTAAGATCCAACTTTAATTTAATTTCAAGTTTGCTATGGCAAACCGCTCAAAACTAAATTAATTAGGTAGAAACATCAATCATATCACATATATGACTCTTAAATCTTTTATGAGATTTATTCAAGACATCATATGTTAAGCATATTTTAATCTCATCTTATGCCTTGGGTCCAAAACCATTTTGATAACCCAATTAAGTTCATTCACTTTAAATTTATAGGAACCACCATTTCCTCATCTTGCTTGCAAACGAATAGAATCAAAGCACCTTGCTATGGTAAGCCCACCCAAAACTATCCGAGTGGTCTCAAGTGTTTTAATCATGAATTGGCATAAAGAACTTAAAAGTTAAATGAAGGTTCTTTAAAGAAGATTATAAGCATATCAGCAAAGATAATCATAATCGCGCACCAGGTAAGTTCCCAGGAAGATAGGTGAGCCACAAGGACTACTTAAGTACCAAATCTCTCCTTCGACAGAACTCTCCTAGACATGCATAATTAGAATACCAGCTCTGATTTGCAACATAATCAATACTTTGTATACTGACTTGTTTCTCACAAACAATCAGATAACCATCAAATTTTGCGTAAATTGACTTGTTTCTCATAAACAATCAGAAAACAAATTTTTTAATGTTTTAATCTAAACATTTAGGAAATTACAATTCAATGTTTCAACTAAACATCTAACAAAGTTCTTAACACATAAGAACATATAATTCATGCATCGCAACAATTAATAAAATCACATTTAAATTAATTAAGCATGCATAAACAATGAATTAATCTAGCATAGCCCTATAAATTTAATTTCCAGAAATTTATAGCAACCAGATTAAAACTGAAACATATCAGATTATAAACATAATCACAGATTAGTAGGGAAAAATTTAACAAACTGATTCTGTCCAGATCAGGCATAGTCTGTCGCGTGACAGAGGTCAACTCTGTCGCGCGACCTAACGAGCCCATCAGACTGCCCATGGCCAACTCTGTCGCGTGACATTGAGTTGCCATGGCCAACTCTGTCGCGTGACATTGAGTTGCCAGATTTATAGATTTTTCCAGCTCTTATCAATTCCAATCATAAAGCTATTAAATCAATAAAACAACCCTTTTACAGATTTAATTCAGCATAATCAGAAAACGATTTTCGCATTATTTCACATAAACAATTAAAATCTACCGCATACAAAACATGCAACGAACATATAAATAATTTATATAAACATTCTAGCATGTTAATTCAAACTTAACCATACGAACGGGGATCTGATACCACTGTTGGGTTTTATGGGTTCATGCGCAGCGGAATTAGCATCTAAATAACACAAAACCCAAGAGCCCTAAGATCCGTTCTATACGATTAAAGTGAATTCCTATGAGATAGAATTTACCAACCTTAATTGCTTTCCGTTCTTGAGCTATCGAACGATTTGTCGGTGTGATTTTGAATCACAATCTTCGATCTACAAGAACTTGAGTCTTCAGATTCGAACTCTAGGCCTTGATCGTCGTACGAGCGAAGACCCTCTAGTAGTATCCAAACCTTTGAATGAATCAAGAACTGTTCTTGATGATTGCTAGATCCTTAAACCTTTGAAGAATATTGAGAAACCCTTTTGTGATTTTTCCTTAAAAAATTCGGCTAGACAATTAGGGTTCACAGACCTCATATTTATACTACTTTAGTATTAATATTTGTTTCCTAATTTTATTAGGAAACTATTCTGTAATCCGTCTCTGTGGCTTGATATGTCGCGCGACCACCAACAGCCTCTGGGCAGGTTGTGTCACGCGATGACCCTTGCCACATCGGGACTTCTCAATCTTCTTCCTTTGGTTTAACCAATTCATTCTAGTTGTGTGTGACCCAATAGGATTATATTATGTTGGCAATGAGCCCGATCATATCGACCCTCATAAAATATAAGCGGACTCTAGCAAGCCATTATGTCTACCCAATTAATATAACGTAAGAGTTCACGTTTCCAATGGTACACTTCCATTTCTCCCTTTGTCTCATGATGGTATATTGAACACAAGTCATGGTCCACATCAACTTGTATTTTCTCAATGCTTTCTCGAACTTGAGTATAATGATAATCCAATCGCATTGGGGTATGGCCATACACTTTCATCATTATCACTCATCGAGGGGCCCAAGCAAAACATCTCTCTTTTGAGGGACAAATTCCATCTTGACTTATCATCCTTCCCATCATGAATCCGATCATGCCAAAGATAGCCTTTATAGATATCGTGTTAAGATATCGTTTGACTAAAATCAAACATAACTTTCATCGTATGTAAGGTCATGATAATCTCAGGTCTAGGGACTAAATAAAGTGACCATATGAGATTTAATTATGACATTTGACCAAGACATAAATCTCATATGGGTCAAGTCCAGTCACTTGTTCACTAACAAGTACCCATAATTTCAATGTGCATCTCTATGCATATAATCATCATATGATTATCCATTAACAATTATACTAATTATTCACTTAATAATTAGGGACTGAGATTATTACAATAAATATGCAAAATATATAATAATCAAATAATAATCTTTTCATATAATAATAAATAATGTCAACATATAGGTCTATCAACTATAGGCCTAGGGCATAACACTAACAGTCTTTACACCGATCCTCACCATGAAATGCACCAAGAACCACGGGACTAGGGGAATGGGATGTAAAGATTGAATATTTATGCTCATCCTATGTCTTTTTGTGCCTTAGAAGTCTTTTAGACAATCCTCGGAGAGAAAGATCCATCTTTAGGGACATGGGGGAAATAACTTTAAAGTAAAGATTGCATTTTTAATATGAACAATACAATGAGTATCATTAAGCTAAAGACATAATGTAAAAGGGATGACCTTTATGGCTTTTCCTATGTCCTTAATACCTCATAAGGTGGACAATCATTGGAAAGCTAGATCCATGGGAAGGGGATGACATAATATGAATAAAGATTGCATTTTTATACATAAAAGTAAAGGAAAATCACATCATCATATGATAGATATTCCTTAGAACAAGTCACTTGTGGAACCTTGTTCAACCTAGGGAGAGGATCTCCATTGAATCCATTGTATAAGGGGAGTGGGAAATATGATGATTACATTGCAAAGATCAAAACTTTATAATAATAAATGAAGATAAATGACAAGTAATAATGGAACAAGATAATATAGGAGTAAATCAAAGGTAAAGGAATGAGAGATTATCAATATTGGTTTTTCTCTATCTCCCAAGGGGATTTTCCTAGGCAATATCTATTTAGGAATAGATTAAAGTAGGATTAGTGTATGAGAGAGGAGGGTTTTGTGTGATTTTTGGGACTGTAAATTTGAGAGGCTATTTTGACAGAGTAACAGTGCCTAAAATTGTATATCAAAATGAATAGAGGAGGCCTCTATTTATAGGCATCTGGTGTGCTTCTAATGAAGCCGCCCGGCGAGATCTCTTGGCTAATGAAGCCGCCAGGTGTTATCCACCGTCGCGTCAGCATGTTTCTAGATTCATGCAAGGTGGCAGCTTGGAAGCTTCTTTTCAGCGAGGTCCTGTTTAGAATTTTAATTTCTAACAGGTCCTTCATCCCTTGGGAAGTTTGGAAAAGTTCCCGAATTGTCCCTAAACTTTATGAAAGTTTGGGAAACAGCTAGGAAATTTTAACTGGAAGGCATGATCCAGATTTGGGTACTTACAATTCTTTATTAGAATTTTTTGGATCGACAAACCCTTCAGGATGTGTTAAGAACACATCCTCAAGTAGCTTCCCATTTAGAAAAACTATTTTGACATCCATTTGCCATATCTCATAGTCGTAATATGCGGCTATGGCAATTAAAATTTTAACAGACTTAAGCATTGCAATTGGCGAAAAGGTTTCATCATAGTCAATACCATGAATTTGCCTATATCCCTTTGCTACAAGCCTAGCCTTGTAATTATAAACCTTCCCATCCATGTCGGTCTTCTTCTTGAAGACCCACTTGCATCCTATGGTTTTTACACCTTCAGGTGGATCAATCAAGTTCCAAACTTGATTATCATGCATGAATTGTAATTCCGATTCCATGGCTCTTAGCCATTTATCCGAATTAGGAGTGTATATCGCCTCTTAATAGGAAGTAGATTCGTCATTCTCAATGACTTCCACTTCATTACTTTCGGATACGAGAAATCCATATCTCTCAGGTTCGGATCGTAACCTATCCGATCTACGATGGACTTGTGCATCTTGAACCGATTCCACAACTCCTTGTGAACTTGGTTCCATCTCTACTCTCGGTTTCATATTATCTTCGGGCTCTTGAACTTCTTCAAGATTAATTTTACTCCCACTAGATCCTTTATTGAGAAGCTGTTTCTCAAGAAAAATACCATATTGAGCAACAAACACTTTGTTCTCATTGCGGTTGTAAAAGTAATATCATTTAGTTTCCTTAGGATAACCAACGAAAATAACTTTTTCAGATTTTGGTTTTAACTTATCGAAGACAAGTCTCTTCACATAAGCTTCGCAACCCCAAATCTTCATGAAAGACAAATTTGGTTTTCTTCCATGCCACATCTCATGTGGGGTCTTAGGAGCCGATTTAGTAGGGACTCTGTTTAGTGTGAACACAGCAGTCTCTAATGCATGTCCCCAAAAAGAAATAGGAAGGTCAACTTGACACATCATCGAACGAACCATGTCAAACAAGGTTCTATTCTTCCTCTTAGACACACCATTCCATAGTGGTGTTCCGGGTGGAGTCAACTCGGAAACTATTCCACAGTTTTTGAGATGATTGTCAAACTCTTGGCTTAAATATTCATAACCTCGATCGGATCGAAGTACTTTAATAATTTTGCCAAGTTGATTTTGTACTTCATTTTGAAATATTCTAAATATCTTAAACGATTCACTTTTGGACTTCATCAGATAGGCATAGCCATATCTAGATAAATCATCAGTGAATGTAATGAAATACCGAAATCCTCCCCTAGCAATACTACTTAATGGTCCACATCAATGAAACTAAAAACCCGGTGTCTGGCAATTGAATCAACTAACTTATCAATCTTGGGGAGTGGGTAACAGTCCTTAGGGCAGGCGGTGTTAAGGTCTGTGAAGTCGATGCACATCCTCCATTTCTTGTTTGACTTCAAAACCATTATTGGGCATGCTAACCACACGGAATACTGAATTTTCTCGATGATTCCCGCTTTCAAAAGTTTATCGACTTCCTCCAACACGACCTTTTCTTTCTCAGGTGACAAGTGTCTGACCTTCTGCTTAAATGGCTCGATGTTTGGGTCGGCATTCAGACAATGCATGGCGACATTCTCGTTGATGCCCCTCATATCCTCTGGCCGCCACGCAAAAACATCTAAGTTTTCTTTCAAAAACTCTACTAGACGTTCCCGCTCATCTCGAAACAGCTGCTTTCCAATCTTTACTTTTTGTTCTGGGAAATAATAGTTGATTTCTATCTCTTCCAATTCTTCATCCGCTTGGATGTCGGGCTCATCCCGCGTCTGCAAAGTTTCCACTTCCATCCTTTTTCGCTTCTTACTCACGGGATCTCTGGCGGGAACCATCTTCCGTGGGTCAGTAAACTCGTTTCCAGTAGGCTGTCCGTTGGGATACTCCACTTCAATCATTTCACAATCTTCCTCAGATTCATTGTCAATAATCTCTTCAAACACAATTTCCTCTATTCTTGGTTCGCCCATATTAACAAATTGAACCACCCTTGCATAGCTCCAAGTCGGCGCCACACTTACAACTTCCATACCCAAATTGACCTCGCCCGATACATCCCGCTCAAAGCCCCCGAGCTCCTTCCGATTATCCACCATCTCTCTTTCTCGCACACTACCTGACCCATTCAACGCGGGTTCAGACATTTCACCAACCACCTCAATAATCCCCATTTCTACATTATCCTGGGCCCTTCTTGCCGCTGCGACAATCATTGCAGTGCCATTTTTCATACTTTCAGTGACCACCCACTCATTCTCAGAATCAACCTCCTCTATGACATTTATCTTTAATTGGCGAGAATCATACTTTGTTGTTAATGAGCTGGTTGATGCCCCCTTGGCCTTCATCATCTCCTTTTTCTTTCTCGCCACAGTAATTGCTTCACTCTTCAAACAACCTACACCTCTGGGAGTTGGAAACTTCACCCTCTGATGCGGAATAGATATCACCATCTCGAAACTCTGCTTGAACGGGATCCCAACAATTGCATTATATGCGGAAACCAAATCAATCACCATGAATTCAATATTCTCGCGCCTTGTAATCTCGCCCTCGCCAATCTCGACCTCCAACATGATTGTCCCTTTCACCTTAACCGAATGATTTGTGAATCCCTCCCAAAATCCCTTGTAAGGTACCAAATTCGCATCCGTATAATTCATTCTTTTGAAAGCATCATAATACAAGACATTCCGACTGGCTCCTGAATCCTCCATCACCCTTTGAACCACACTGTTTCCAGGGCAAATAGTTATTATCACTGGTTGGCTCCCATGATTCTTTGTCGCGGCCAACTCACTCCGGGAAAAGCTGATCACTCTATCCTCGCTAGCGACAAACTTCGGTATATCAAAAGTATGCGACAACATCATAATTTGGTTATCCAACTGAGCCACGCTGGGTAATGGGTCTTGAATAACATCAACTACATTTCGCTCGCGGGCTCTTTCTTGCCCGACCCCTTCATCTCGCCTAACATCTCGCTCCAGATATTGCTTGAACCTGCCTTTATTAATCTCTGCTTGAATTACCCTTCTCAAGTTGAAACACTCCTCTGTCACATGGCCCTTGTCCTTGTGATACTCACAATAACTGCTCGGATCCCTGGCCATATAAGATCCTTCTTCAATGGCATATGGTACGGGCAATTCTTCTTTCCTCAAAATCTCGGTTATGGTGGTATTCAATCTGTCATACTTGAAAACTTTTCCCTGGCTTCGACCACCACCTCGACCTGTTCCACTACTCCCAACTCTATTCCCGCTGCGGCCTCCCTGGCCACTCCTGCTCTCGTCTTTCACCACTTCAATTCTCTCCTTGACCACCCTTTTCTTCCCCGCACATGTTGCCACCGGGGCGACCTCAGCCACTGTTTCCTTTCTGCCACTACAATATGCTCTTACTCTTTCATACAATTCGCCTGTTGTCTTGGGTAACCTCATACAAAATTCTTGCTTAAAATGCCCAGGCAGCAAACTCGCATTAAACAGCATGATAACCTCGCCCTGGGTGACATCAGCAATGCGATTTGCAACATCCATAAACCTGTCCGTATAGGTCGCTATCTCTTCTCCTTCTCGCTGCCTGAAACCAAACAACTCGGCCTTTTGTACGAGCTGTGCTCCCGAACCACTGAACCTCGCCAAGAACTTAGTCTTGAGATCCTGATAGCCAAGAACGGATTCTGCTGGTTGGGCCAAAAACCATTCCAGGGCATGGTCGGTAAGGGTGCTCGCAAATGCCTTACAAATTACGGCTTCATTCTCCGTCAACAGCGACAATGTAACCTCAAACCCGCCAATGTGAGTATTCGCCCTTGTGCTCCCTGAATAGCTTGGTAGGTTAGGCATACGAAATAACGGGTCAGGAGCGGCCACCTGAATACTTTTCACAAATGGGGCCAAATAAGAACCCTTTATCTCAGCGGTCTTGGTTCCCGCCTGTAATTCTTTGATCGTCCTAGCCATCTCCGCCATTTCAGCTTTCCATCTATCTTCCTCCTCTTTCTTAGCTTTCTCCAATTCTGCGGCTTTAGCTACCTCAGCGGCCTTCAAGGCCTCGGATATCTTTAGCGCCTCTGCAACCTTTTTTGCTTCAGCGGCTTTCCTTGCCTTTTCTCTTTCTTTTTCACGATCCCGCCTTTCACGGCGCCGGCGATCCCGATCACGGGGAGACTCCTCTTGGTGAACTCTATCAGATTGCCTTGACCTTTGTGATCTCTCTTCATAAACCTCATCATCTGAATACCTTGAGCGGCTTGGCACATAATCCCTGTCTGCTGTTGATCCCTCATCACTTTCATATTCATAATAATAGGATTCATCTCGCGAATTTCCTGATTTGTGATAGATCCTCGTCCTCCTTCCTTCCACACGATCTGGATGCTTTCTCTTGCCCGTAGCTTCTTCAGGTCTTGCCCTATTAGTATCTCGCCCTCCCTGATGTCGCTCTTTGTCCTTCGGGGGCGGCATCTCCTTATCTCGATGGCCATCCCCTTGTGCCACGCTATGACTAACCTCCCTGTCTTCTCTTCGACCTCTTCCCGTCGACATTTCAAGCGGGATCTCTGTGGGCGGGTGACCCATCTTCCTTAGCCGCTCATTATTTGCAAGGACCTTCATAAACATTTCGTTCTCCTTCCTCAATTGATCAGCCAGCGCTCTCGCATCACCAGACTTTGAGGGGACGGATTCTCCTCTCCAGTTTTCCCCTTATTTCTATCAGTCCGCTCCCTCTCTTCTCGCCTTCGAGTACTTCGGACTGCCGAGTCGGTCTCTGAAGTATGCACCTCACCTTCTCGCGCAGTCCCCGATCTGGTCCTGCGGGCATCCTTCTGATTGGGGGTCTCCAGCACCGGATCCTGGGTACCCCTCGCCTGAGCACCTTTTTCCTGTACCATTCCGGCCACTTTCTGGGATTACAAACAAATAAAACTCACCTCTGACACCAACAAACACCAGCAGGGGGTCTGGCAACAGGTTTCTGGGCCAAAAACGTAACACCCACAAACACAAACCCACGAACAAGAAAACCCTGATATCTCCCACACCGTCGAAATAGAGCCCAGAAATCCCCAAAAATTACTTCTCCAATCAACCAAAGAAAGAAATAGTCAGGTCCCGGCAACGGAACCAACTGATGCTGCCATGGAAAATGGTTGCACAGGATCTGACTCTAGTTGGCAAGAATGCTTCGGTTGCTTCCTTCTTTGGCTGCCCTCCTACACACATGCAAGAATGTCAACTAGGCCGAGGGTGACTCCGGCGAACCCCCTCCGGCGTGAGAGTAAGATGATGAGCTCACAAAGAAGATAATAATGAAAACCCTAGAGAGAGATAGAGCTTAGAGAGGAGAGAGAAGGACATACCATGCAAATGAGCTAATTCTCTAATTTTATACCCCTAAGCCCCCATGTGCCTTGCACATGGGGGACACTTGTCAATCATCCATCAAGGGTCCCCAACCACCTTCACTTAGTGGGATTTCACTGTTCACCTGGTCAAATCAAGCTGCCATCTATCGTGCACCGAAGCGGGATGTCCTTCAGCATAAGCCGCAAGCGACAACAGGCTTTCAAGCGGCTATGCCCATGGTGCGACTAACATGGTCACGATGCTTCTCGCCCTAAGGTTACTACTGTTCACACCGCTTACCAGGGATCCACCTCGCCTTACTCACTCCCCTATGTCTCTAAGCGGGGTGAACCCATCTCGCTAGGGCCCTCATGGCCAACATAGGTATGTGGGGCCCTCATTTCGTCATTCTATTAGGCCCATTATATTGTCTCTGGACCCACTTGACCTTGGGCCCAATTACATTTTATAATATCGCATCAGAACTCAATAAATTTCAAAATTCAGCCTAATTCAATACATTCCCAGCTCTGGATATGCTGCCTAAATACCTTGATTTTGCACCCCCTTAGTTTGGAGCTCGGATGACATAATTTTCAACTTCACAAGACCCACAATTGCCAAATTAATCACAACCACACAAGAAACGATAACAATATTATGACAACATAAAATTTCTACTAAAATAAGAATCCACAATTCAGAAGCTTAATCAAAAATATCAAGAAAATTAACAACATTAGGATCCCAATCACCACAGCAATTATAGATTCTGACTTTAGCAACGAATTTACCATAGCAGCCTACAATGTCTCACAACCTCCATTGCTCACTTTCTTGGAAATTTACGAGTTCCCCTCCGAATTCTTGAACCAAAAACTTCTACTGATTCAACAGCCTTAGAACAAGGAAGAAAGTAACTGTGAAAATGCTTTGAGAAACGAATAGGGCAAGGAATCTGTAAAGATCATCGTCAGGATCCCGACCATTCTTCCATATTTCATAGCAAGCAATTACCCCACCCATCATCATCAGATTACGATCAAATTCAAATTCAAAATCCTCATTCTTCAAACCATCTTTTTCCTGTTCACCCAATTCAATCTCCCGTAGTTTCAATTGCAACATACAGTCGGCAATCGATCTCCCGTCCTCCAAGAACATGTTGCTCGATGGCCGATGATTCGTACTTCCTGCATGCGTCTCGAATTTACTCAGAGTAAACATCTCTCCGCAGCAATTGCATGATATTCCGTTGATTGTGATCAGCCCTTCCGCCATTCTGTCGCCGGTTCTCTTGCTTCGGTAATAGACGGTTTCCAATTGACGAATCACGTTCTTTTCGATCAGCATTGAGAGTATTTTACTAACCCTCCCACCATTGTTATTAGAATCCATTATTTCTGAAGAAAATTTTCTCTATGCGGTCGGAAAAAGTTAGGTTATCGGCCGTCGTGAATTTTTTGAACTGCCGGATAAAGTTTTGTGGGGGTACTGTGCGTAAAGTTCATGTATATACTCCCTCCGTCCCGGCCGACTTAGGATTTATTTCCATTTTGGGCGTCCCACCCGACTTAGGACGGCCCAAAATGGAAACCTTAAATCACTATTCTCTCCACTCATTCTCTCTCCTACATTATTTTAATACTCACAACACCATTATAATTTACTATTTCCTCCACTCATTCTCTCTCCTATTTTTAAATTACACTCACAACATTTACCTTTTCCTTAATCCCCATGTCGAGAGCAAATGTCCTAAGTCGGCCGGGACGGAGGGAGTATACTCCGTATCCTAATAGTTTTTGAAATGTTTTAGGCCCGGTGTGATCGGCCACACCCAATTAATTTCTGCGGAAATAATGGTATTATTAATTGTTTTTTCCATATTTTTTTTTGAAAAAAAAATAAACTCAAAATCGAGGATATTGTTAAAAAAATACTCCCTTCATTCATCCGGCTCGATACCGAAATGATCTTTCTAATTTTTATTTTTTATCATCAATATAATGTTGACTAATAATTTTAGTTTAATTTAATTATTCTAATTAATATTTAAAATTTGTTATTAATAATGTTCATGATAATATTTCAATAAAAAAATTTAACTTTTAATTATAATAACTAAATTAATCTTAACTTATTGTACTCATATTGTGGTAGCAAAAGATGTGTGTGATGCAACCTAGGGATCACAACAAGAAACACATACATGAAAATGGAGATGGTCCGTGGCCGTTCAGCCCGCGACCCGTAATTCGATTGGTCTGCTTCATATACGGGACGGATCTAGACAAGTTCAGCCCGCGACCCGTAATTCGATTGGTCTGCTTTATATACGGGACGGATCTAGACAAAAGAGATTTGTATGGATCGATCTTTGGCCCGCGGATCAGACGATCCGTTTAGTCCGTAACCCGTTGGGCCGTGGATCAAACAGGTCCGCCCGGACCTCTTGTACGGATCTCTTTGTATATGTTTAAAAATAAATTAAAAATAAATAAAGGATAGTTCGTCCCTCTTTTCTTTTATATACTTTAAATTGTTTAGTTTTTTTTTTTATCTTTTTTTATATACCTTCTTGTAAAAAATATTAGTAATAAAAAAAGTCTAAAATATTATTTCCTATTCAATAAAAAATTAATAAAAAATAAAATAAATAAAGGATAGTCCGTCCCTCTTTTCTTTTGTATATTTTAAATTGTTTAATTTTTTAATATCTATTTTATATACCTTTTTGCAAAAAATATCTGTAATAAAAAATCTAAAATATTATTTCCTAGTCAATAAAAAATAAATAAAGGATAGTCCGTCCCTCTTTTCTTTTATATACTTTAAATTGTTTAGTTTTTTTCTATCTTTTTTTTTATATACATTTTTGTAAAAAAATCATATAAATATAAAAGCAAAACTATATCAAAGGCTGAAAATATATGCCAAAATGACAGGTTGTCACCAACGGCCCAGATTCAATTCGCCCCACTTTCCTTAAATACGCTGTTAATTAAATCACACCTATTCAACTTAAAAAAAAATGTTTAATTAATTTCAATTCCCTATATAAAAATATCCGCAATAAAATACTCTTGAAAATCCAATTCTGTAATAATAGTAAGAGCTTGAAATTCTTTGTTTAAAGTCGGCAATTTTTTATCATTTGGAAGCAGGGTAAGAAAGACGGACTGCTATATTAAGGCCATTATCTTGGGCGTATTTAGTTTCCCAATTAATAATAAAAATAAATAAATTATTTTTTTATTAAAGCAAATTTAAAAAGACTAGCTCAAATTTGTTAATTTTTGCTCCTATAACTGTTCCCAAAATTGAGTCAATTTCAATTCTCTATATAAATCATGTAACCCTAGCAAGAGATTTAGAGTCGAATCTGCAATAATTTTCTGCAGATTATATAAGGAAATTATTCAGTATACTCGCATAGAATATATTATATGTATGGCAACAATTTTCGTGTATAAGGAAATTATTCTGCTTGATTTAGAGTCGAATCGCACTAATTTTTTTATTAAAGCAAATTTAAAAAGACTAGGTTATATGACAAGCGTGAACAAAAAGAAGAAATTCTTACCGAGTAGATGACTGTTCTTAAAGCTTCCATATCCCCGTCGGCACCATATATTATATAAGAAAATTATTCAAGATACTCGCATAGAATATATTATATGTATGGCAACATATATTCTAGGAATATCTATTATTTCGGGCACCATATATTATATGACAACCGTGAACAAGGATTATTTTAGGGGTGCCGCATAGAGAGAGAATCGGTGAGAGAGAGAGAGACACGACGGTGAGAAAAAGAAGGAAGAAGAAGGAGGAAGAAAGCTCCATTGTTGTAGTTCAAGATTCAACCCAAGGTAAGTGTTTTACGAATGCATAACTGTCTTTTAGTTTATTCTACGAATGAGATATGATATTTTCGGTCGGTGTTGCTTTAGAAGGTGTGGTTTATTTTTGCTATCATGGGTTCATATTTAATTGTATTATGTTCTTTTATTCGCAAGGACTTTTGGTCAAGTTTGTTGGTTCAACCTCATCTTTTCCTTTCCCTTTGACGAGATCCGAGAAATAAATGGTTCATTGGGCCGTATGATTAATGTATACGAGTAACTATATAGGTGCGGACATCAAATTGAAAATCAATGTTCTTTTTTCTCTTATGGAATTCATGTTCAATTGTTCCTTGGCGGTTCCCAACTAATGGTTGATAGTTCCAGAGAAGCCGTACTTCTTACTTACCGAGTTTCGTCATCCGACCAAGTTGACAATTTGGATTTCTATGACACTGGTTTTCTTTGACACTTGGTTGATTATCCTTCTTTTTGACCACCGGTTGTTTTGGAGCGTTACTCATTTTTATCTAATTCGAGTTCTTTCAAAGACGTTTCTTTCTTTACGATGTACTTCTACCGATCTCTTAATTCCCATTCAAGCAACATTCAGTCAGTCGGACAATGTTTCTCAATCTCAGCATCATCAAAAAATATTTTGGTATTATTTTGAAACAATTTCGTAGGCCAAGAATTTATAAGGGCATGTTGTGTGTTTAGTCACTTGATAGTGTTGATTATGCCATTCAAGAATATTATTGTAAAATGACTGGTAATATAACTGTGGCTCCATTCGAGCAATGTTTGGACTACATAAGTATAAAACTGTGGCTCCATTCGAGCAATTGGGCGTATTTACCAAGTACTCTATATAAGATTTAGTAATCTAAATTTTCTGTTTTTTACTGTGCAACCTCCATTGATTTATGCTTATTTTTATTTTTTGAAAACAACCTTTGCTTTATAAGTGTTGAAGCAATAAACACAGGTGACTGCCCAAACTTCTTCTCAAACTTGATCCGGGGCATCATGGTTGACTTTTCACTATCTATTCCTGGTCATCAAGATTCAAGTTAGCACGCACTAAAGGGGATATGGGACGGACAACAAGTAAGAGAATACTAAAAGAACATTTGAAATGCAATGAAATTATTACTTCCTGAGCATTTCTTACCTTCAATTCCTTCCTCAATATTTTCAAGCGCGTGAACCTGTGTGGAAAGCTCCCTGTTCTTAGTCTTCTTCTTTTTGTCCTTGGAAGTCTTAACTTTTTTGTTCTTACGAGATCCAAAACAACAGCAACACCATTTAGGTAAGCAATTGCAAGTCTTGCACAGTGCCTTCTTCTTAAGCTGGAGCGTCGTATCCATATAGTGCTTGCCTTACGAAGACACATCCAGCTCCAACATAAATAGGTCCTTGGATTCCATCCAGTCCTTTCATATTTATACATTTTCGGTTAAAATAGGACTTGGTTAATAAAAACCGAAGCTCCTCAAACGGCGGGATTATAATGCATACTAAAAAACAACAAAGGAGTATGCGCGTACATCAAAAAAGACAACATTGCGATTTGAGTATATGTCGTGACGATCTATTCCATCAAAGCAAAGCAATAACATTGCGATTTGAGTATCTGTCGTGACTATCTCAAATAAATTAGCCTTTCAAATTTCAATCAACAGACCAAACTTCAAACTTCAAATCAACGAAGAACACATAATCTGATCCATTGATAATAACGAGAGAAATGAAATCGAAATTGTGAAAGCAAAGTGAAATTACTTGTACTTACCTTCTTTAGCGAAGCCTTCTCCACTAGCTTCTTTACGAACATTTTCACCGATTAATCGGAATCAAAAGCGGCCGTCCTCGATTGTCGTGCGGCGATCTCAAAATTTGAACTACGTGTGTTAGCGGCGGAACGGGGCTCGGCCGGAGATGGAGACGTCGAGGGTTGGCGTGAGGAATCCATGGATTCCGTCTAGAGAGAGAGAGTCTAGAGAGAGAGAGTGTGTGGCCTTTAGAGAGGGAGTTAGAGAGGGAGAAGTAGACTATACTAAGTCACTTTTCCAGTTGTAGTTAACGGGGGGTTTTTTTTTTTTTTTTTTTTTGATTTTTGTAGTTAACTTTAAAATATGCCTTTTGACAAGAAAATCGTTATTATTCACCAAAATAAATTTTCAATCTGGACATGTTAATAGTAATTTTTTAATATATTATATTTTTTTATTAAAAAATGTATCTTATTATTAATACTTACTCCCTCCGTCCCGTCTCACTAGATACTAAGGAGGTGGGCACGATAACTAAGAAAAAGCAAGAGAGAGAAAAAATATTGTGAGTATAAAAGGTAAAGTAGGAGAGAGAGTGAGTGGGAATAATAGTGATTTGATTGATGTTGTGAGAGTAAAAACTTACCATTTTGGACAGTATCAAGTGAGGTGGGACGACCCGAAATGGAAATTAGTATCAAGTGAGGTGGGACGGAGGGAGTATTTATGAAAGAGAAAAAAAAAGTGTTCAGAACGAAAGGAGTATTTTTAGAAGGGTAAATATGCCATTGTAATATTTTGTTACGCTTAAATTAGCGTTTTGATTTGATACACCATACACATTTTAAAAGAAAATGTTCCGTTTCAAAAGCTCCTTTTATAAACTGTTTCGTCTTAAAAATCTCATTTTTATAAACTGTGTATCAGACGGGGCCTTCATGGGAACGCAGTATTTCACGTTATACGGACTTCGGACGTGATCGCAATTCCTTTCCCCAAACATTCTTTCGCGTCGACTTTTGGGTTGAACGTTCGTTTACTCACTTTCACCGCAATCCCAAACGTGGCCTTATTCTACTCTCATCAATAATTAGCAAATAATCAAAACATATTTTGTATGCCATTTAACTTGGTTCAAGCAATTCCATATCTCCGTCGGGTACCGACGGGTTGGTGACTAGTATCAGTAATAAAAAAAATCTAAAATATTATTTCCTAGTCAATAAAAAATTAATAAAAAATAAAGGATAGTCCGTCCCTCTTTTCTTTTATATACTTTAAATTCTTTAGTCTTTTTCTATCTTTTTTTATATACTTATTTGTAAAAAAAAAATCAGTAATAAAGAAAGTCTAAAATATTATTTCGTATTCAATAAAAAATTAATAAAAAAATAAAAATAAATAAAGGATAGTCCGTCCCTCTTTTCTTTTATATACTTTAAATTGTTTAGTTTTTTTCTATCTTTTTTATATATCTTTTTTGCAAAAAAAATATCAGTAATAAAAAACATCTAAAATATTATTTACTATTAATTAAAAAATTAATAAAAAATAAAAATAAATAAAGGATAGTCCGTCCCTCTTTTCTTTTATATACTTTAAATTGTTTATTTTTTTCAATCTTTTTTTTTATATACCTATTTGTAAAAAAAAAATCAGTAAAAAAAGAAAGTCTAAAATATTATTTTCTATTCAATAAAAAATTAATAAAAAAATAAAAATAAATAAAGGATAGTCCGTCCCTCTTTTCTTTTATTTATTTTAAAATGTTTAGTTTTTTTTCTATCTTTTTTTATATAACTTTTTGTAAAAAATATCAGTAATAAATAAAAATCTAAATATTATTTCCTAGTCAATAAAAAATTAATAAAAAATAAAAATATATAAAGGATAGTCCGTCCCTCTTTTATTTTATATACTTTAAATTGTTTAGTTTTTTCTATCTTTTTTTATATACCTTTTTGTAAAAAATATCAGTAATGAATAAAAATATAAATATTATTTCATAGTCAATAAAAAATTAATAAAAAAGAAAAATAAATAAAGGATAGTCCGTCTCTCTTTTCTTTTATGTACTTTAAATTGTTTAGTTTTTTCTATCTTTTTTATATACATTTTTGTAAAAAATATCAGTAATAAAAAAAATCTAAAATATTATTTTCTAATCAATAAAAAATTAATAAAAAATAAAAATAAATAAACGATAGTCTGTCCCTCTTTTCTTTTATATACTTTAAATTGTTTAGTTTTTTTTCTATATTTTTTTATATACAATTTTGTAAAAAATATCTGTAATAAAATAAGTCTAAAATATTAGTTTCGAATCAATAAAAAATTAATAAAAAATAAAAATAAATAAAAGATAGTCTGTTTCTCTTTTATTTTATATACTTTAAATTGTTTAGTTTTTTTCTATCTTTTTTTATATACTTATTTGTAAAAAAAATCAGTAATAAAAAAAGTTTAAATTATTATTTCCTAATAAAAAAATTAATAAAAAAATAAATAAAGGATAGTCCGTCCATCTTTTATTTTATATACTTTCATTTGTTTAGTTTTTTTTAATCTTTTTTTATATATCTATTTGTAAAAAATATCAGTAATAAAAAAAGTATAAATATTTTATCCTAGTCAATAAAAAATTTAAAAAAATAAATAAAAATTAAGGGTAGTCCGTCCCTCTTTTCTTTTATATACTTTCATTTGTTTAGTTTTTTTTTTCTATCTTTTTTTTATATATAAAACAACTAATTTTCTTATGTCTAATTTTATATTTTAAAAAATAAAGCCATTTCAATCCTTTGGTGGAATAAGAATTGAACAGACTAAAAGTGTCGAGCTAGGCCCAGCGAGTAAAGCCTAATCACCCAACATATTATTGCCACCACTTTCTCAGTGGACTAGGCCCAATTATGGCTAGGTTCAAGGCCCATCATCATGATTAGTCGACTTAAGCTCATTGTCCGACCTACGAGGTCCCGACATAGCTTGGTCCGACTCTACGACCCATATGTTATTCGGGAACGATCCAGCCCTACCCATCAGTCAGGTCGACCTATGCCCAATAGTCGACCTCGACCTACATCTTTGCGTCGACCTACAGTGTCCTGGCGTACCTACAATTCTTAGCGTGACGAGACTCCCTACAAATCAGGAGTTATATATGGATAAGATCTCAATCACGAATCTGTTTCGCTAATTAAGGGATTTCATACAATCCTATCACAAATACAACTCTCATCAACAACTATAAATACAAGGCAACGTCAACCGTTCCAAGGTAATTGCTCTTTGTTATATTGAATACATTTTATTCTTTATAATATTTAGCTCTCATACACCGTACTTACTCTCACGTCCGAGGGTCTTCGTCGGAGACCATTCCGGCTAGTCGTGGGTTCCGTGTTTCAGGTCAAGGAGCCAAGTGAACAGTCCTGCCACGTGGACGGAGATTGATAAGCACGTTTCCTGCAGCATCAGTTTGGTTCCATTGCCGGGAATCGTGCATACTTGACCTCGAAAGCTTTTTCAACCCACAACCATGGTAGTACAACGTGTTCAATCCCCTATTCATGTTCCAAGTGACGATCTGAGGGCCAGCCTCAACAGGAATAGAGAACAGGAGGCCCAGTCAGATCTAAGGCAACATCTAGAGGCTAGCCGAAGCTTGCGTGGATCGCCTGCCAGGACGCAGAGGTCGCAGTCTCACAGAGGAGAAAGGCGCAGGTCGCCAGTAAGAGATGAGGAGTTGCTCGATCGTCGACCTCCCCCAGGTTTCAGATTGCCCGTCCTGGAAAAGTATTCGGGTGCAACCAATGCCAAAAGTCATATACAGCATTTAGAGGCTACTATGTGCTTTGTCTCCAACGAGGACGACATGATGTGTAAGGCACTTACTAGCACTCTCACCGGAGCAGCTCTTACTTGGTTCAATGGCTTGGCACCAGGTTGCATCTCGACTTGGTATTATATGAGGAAGAAATTTTTGGATCGCTTCTCGACAGCTGGAGCTCGGAAGATGACAGTCATCGACTTGAATAACTTGGTGAAGAAAGAAAAGAAAAGAAATGTGGTAAGGGCCCCAAGGCTGAGGTCACTGATAGTGATAAGAAGGACACAGCCAAGAATGGGGGGAACAATAAAAATGGCAAAAATAGAACTAGGGCGACTGAGAAAGTGCCCGAAGCTTTCACTCCTTTGACAGTGAGTCGAACAGAGATTATGAATACAGTCGAGCTAGGCTCACATGCTCGTATGAACCCAAGAAATAAGTTCAGAAGGTATAACAGCAAGTACTGCGACTATCATAAAGATACATGCCACACTACAGAAGATTGTATAAGCTTGAAACGCATCATTCAGAGGTGGGTCGACCATGGGAGGCTCAACATGTATGTGAAAAGACCACATGCAGGTGGTGGTGAGTGAGTTGCTGGTGGACAACAAGAGCCGAGACATCCTAAAATGAATTTGGGGGTTATCACGGAGCAAGCCACCAACACCGCCATAAAGCACAAAATTTTCCAGCTCAACAAAGCTCGTCATGTGCCGCCAAGAAGCTACATCAGGGATGAGATGATCAGCTTTTACCAAGACGAGCTAGCAACAAATGTGGCGGCTAGAGAGCAAGTTCTCGTTATCCCAGGATTAATTGATCGTATCCCAGGATTAGTTGATGGGTGTACGACGAGCAGACTCTTAGTTGACACGGGGGCCTGCAAGGATATTATGTTTTACAAAACGTTCCAGGAGATGGGACTCTCAAATGAGCAGCTCGAACGTTATGATGGTAGATTGGAGGGCTTCACCAACCACAGGGTTGATGCCAAAGGACAGATCGAGTTGGACGTCGACATAGGCCAGAATCCTTACAGGGTCGTCTCCAAGGTAAAATTTATTGTCATAGATATGAATAGTGATTATGCTGCTATTTTGGGTATACCTGGCCAGGACGCGCTTGGAATGGTGGCCTCGATCCCCCATCAACGAGTTAAGTTCCCAACGCTAGCTGGAGTCGGCTGTGTACGAAGTACAGCTCGAGAATATCTTGACCATGTCCTACGAACTAGGAATAAAAGGGAACTTGAAATTGAAAATGCTGAGGGGTATTTGAAGATGTCAAAGTCAGTCACCACAACTTCTCGATTATCTACAATCACCAGCGTGGAAGAGTCGACCTATCGCTCACATGGCGAAGTCATGACTGAGTCGACACGACACTCTGAAGTCACCATGGTCGATTCAGATGCAGTTATGGTCGACCAAGTCTTCATAGGCGAGCTACGCCTCCAGATCGACAATAACCCGGGGGCCACCACCAGTGAGATCTCTGCTGAGCTAGATGACATGATCGTTGAAGAAGCTCCACACTTGGGGGCCGAGGAAAGAAAGAGGGTCAGAGAGATCATCATAGAGACCCTACAGTTCAGAGATGGTCCGGAGCTAGAAGCTGTGGACGAGCTGGAAGCAGTGATGACGAATCCTTCTTATCCCGAGCAAAAAATTCAGATTGGAAAAAAATTGTCAGCTGAGGAAAGAATAGAGATCGTTAAGCTACTAAAGGAGAGCCATGATGTCTTTGCATGGCGAGTAGAGGATATGAAGGGGATCAAGGAAGAGGTCGTTGTTCATAGGTTGGAGGTCAACCCGACCATGAAGTACAAAGCACAGAAATTGAGAAGCTTCGCTCGTGACAAAGAGGAGGCAATAAAACTTGAGGTACAAAAGCTTTTGAGTGCAGGAATCATCAAAGAAGCTACACATACCACCTGTCTAGCTAATGTTGTCATGGTGAAGAAATCTAATGGCAAGTGGAGAATGTGCGTCGACTTCACCAACTTGAATTTGGCCTGCCCCAAAGATAGTTACCCCCTGCCTCGTATTGACAAACTAGTCGACTCTATAGCTGGACACAACACTCTGATCTTCCTTGATGCCTATTCAGATTATCATCAGATCAAGATGCACGAGGATGATGTTGTGAAGACGGCTCTTCAGGCTGCTGGGGGCATTTATTGCTACAACATGATGCCATTCGGGTTAAAGAATGCAGGAGCTAGCGACCTACCAAAGGATGGTGAACAAGATCTTTGCTTTACAAATTGGCCGAAACATGGAGGCCTACGTCGAGGATATGGTCATAAAAAAAAGGCCGGACGTTATATGGTCGACCTAAAAGAAACATTCGCCAATTTACGAGCAAACGACATGAAGCTGAACCCGAGTAAATGTGTATTTGGAGTAGCAGCTGGCAAATTCCTTGGTTTTATGGTGTCACAGCGAGGAATTGAGGCAAATCCTGAGAAGATTAAGGCTTTGGTCGACATGCAAGAGCCCAACAGTGTCAAGGAGATGCAGCGACTTAATGGAAGGGTGGCAGCCCTAGGTCGCTTTATAGCCAAGTCGGCGAAAAGGTCTCTCCCCTTATTCAAATCGTTGATGGGGACAAAAATTTTTGAATGAATGGCCGAATGTCATTCGTCGTTCCAACAGCTTAAAGAATATCTAGCTACTCCTCCTTTATTGAGCAGCCCGACTGTTGGGGAAACTTTGTTCATGTATTTATCAATCAGTGGCAGCTATTCTGGTTCGAGAAGAAGAGGGGCTTCAGAAGCCCGTGTATTATGTTAGCAAGGTCCTATCCGATGTTGAGGGCAGATACTACAATGCAGAGAAGGTCGCGTATGCCTTGGTCGTAGCCTCAAGGAAGCTGGGAGCTTATTTTTTGGCTCACCCCATTGTAGTGCTCACTAATGCACCACTAAGAAAGATCTTACACAAGCCGGAGAGTTCAGGTCGCTTACTCAACTGGTCAATTGCTCTTACAGAATTCGACATTGAGTATCAACCTCGAAAAGCATTGAAGACTCAAGCCTTGGCAGACTTCTTGGTCGAGCTGACATTCACTAAGGAAGACAGCGAGGTACGAGCTCAGAAAGAGAAAGCTAAAGGGAAGGAAACAGAGGCCCAACCCGTCATTAGTCTACCCGAGGATTGCTGGAAGGTGTAATCCGACGGGTCAGCAACAAGGAAGTTAGTGGAGCTGGGATAGTATTGATCGAGCCAGAATTAGGGACGGTCTACGAGGAAGCATTGAGGTTCAAGTTTGAAGCCTCCAATAACCAGGCAGAGTACGAAGCGTTGGTCGCAGCCATCAAGTACGCCAAATGTTTTGGGGCGACCAAGATTGTGGCATATTGTGATTCCCAGCTAATAGTTAACCAGGTCAGAGGAGAGTACGAGGTGCTGAACTCTACTTTAGTCAAATACTGCGACATGGTGAAAGAATTGATAATAGACTTGGAGTTTTGGGAAATTCAGGGGATTGGTCGAGAAGACAACGAATTGGCTGACCTACTCTCGAAGCTGGCTACTTCAGATGAACCACATGACGAACCTATCTCCTACCTCGAGCATCCAGCGTATGAAAGGATCCAAATTTAGTGCGTGGAAGACACCTTGAGAAATTGGGTTTATGACAAGTGTTGGATCGAGAAAATAAAGGCATACTTGGAGAGAGACGAGCTCCTTGAGGACGAGAAAGCAGCTCGAGCCATCTGTAGCGTTGTGAGAAGAATTTTATCATTTTGAGTCGTCACCTATATTATTCGTTTGGAGAACATAGAAAAACCATTTTGAAAGAGATTTGGGTTCGGGGCTTAGGTTATGGAATGGGTAGGTCAAGGAGCATCCATTCCACCCAATCTGGAGATCGGTCTTGCTAAAGAAAAGAGAGGTTTTCAAAAGGAAGAAGAAAAGGATTTTAAACAATAAAAGATCCATTTAACGGGGTTAAACGGAATGTAGGATCGATTGCTTTGAGACCGTCTCCATGATTTGGAGAGGCTCTAGGACGATCCTAGATTCAATAGATTTATACCACTCTAACAATCAATTAGAAAGGGATTTAGGGGTTACCTTGCGTGAGGTGATTTGGGCAGAGTTTCGACTAAAGTTTAGAATCGAGTCTCAATACGGACAGAGCTTCGCCTCCGTCTTTGACTTGGATCTTGATGTTTGTTTATCAACAAGGTTGACAAACAAACTTTGAGGTGATTTTTAGGGTGATTTCGTAGGATTCTTTCAGGGAAAGAAACCAACAAAATATGTGTGTGTTGTGAAATTCTGGACTTTTTCCTCTTTTTTTTTAACCTTGGAAGTCACCAGGTATTTATAGGGGTTGGGTAAGTGTTGAAGATGAGATCAAACATTTCAAGATGGTTCCAGACACCAAATTTTATTGGTTTGCCGGATGGATGAAGTTTTATCCTGAAAAGAGGTTGAAATCGATGAGGAAACTGCCTTCTGCATGCTGCAGAGGGAGGATATCTCGCGCGAGACACGCCATCTCGCGGCAAGATATTGCTTCTGTGGACAATTCTATCCTTTCCTCGTTATCTCGTATGCAGTTTAGTCCCAAACTAATGGTGGTTAGTCAAAACTTAACGAAACATGACGAAATGGTGGATTTCTACTTCTTGACTCAAAGCGAGACTCAGAGTGGTATAAATATGATTCAACGTGTTCAGAATGGGGTGTCTACAGAGCCCCTTGGTGACAAGACTTATGGAAGAAGTCATGTCGTCGATAGAAAAGACATCATTCTGAACAATGGGATGGTCGGGCCGCACGGCTTCCTACGTATCTCTATCGGAGAATCAGACACGTAGTTTGACTCCAAAACATGAAAAGGCTGCTTTAGGTATTTTGAAAATCATTTGAAAATCGAGGAGATTTTGTTTTGAAAGATAAATTCATACTGAGGAATCAAATCAAGACCCAATTCTGAATATACCTGTATGTTTGAAGATTCGCCTGTCTGGGCTCCGAACCTGCGGGAAATATGTTAGAAAACAAAGGCTTACCTGTCTGGTCCTCTGAGTCCTGTCGATTTTGTGACGATTTGCCTTTCTGGGTTCCGAATTGGGCTTTTTGTTGTTTGAGGATGACGATTCACCTGTTTGGGCGTTGAATCGGGCTTTTTGTTTTGACGATCCACCTGTTTGGGCGTTGGACCGGGCTTTTTGATGATGACGATCCACCTGTTTGGGCGTTGGACCGAGCTTTTGGTTCGACGATCCACCTGTTTGGGCGTTGGATCGGGCTTTTATGATAACGATCCACCTGTTTGGGCGTTGAACCGAGCTTTTATGATGACGATCCACCTGTTTGGGCATTGGATCGGGCTTTTATGATGACGATCCACCTGTTTGAGCGTTGGACCGAGCTTTTAATTTGATGATTCACCTGTTTGGGCGTTGAACCATGTGGATTGAGTTGATCTTTGGACCACTCGATTTTCAGGCTACTGGTGCCGTAGCGGGCGATCGTGCGGGCGTCACGTTTGGCTCGTTCCGTGACTTGCGGTGCCGATTTTCCACGTTTCCTTGCTAATTTGTTATTTCCAAGGGTAAATGTGTCAAAATTTTGAACTTTGATGTTGCGTAGACGCTTATTGTCGAGGACAATTTCGTAACATTCCAGAAGGTATATCTCGCGCGAGATAAGGTATACCGCGCGGGACTTTTACTGTCGGGGCATATAAATCAGCAGCTCCTCTTTGAATTTGAAAACATCCTTTTCAAAGTTCCCTCCCTAGCTTGAGCCAAGGTCGTTTTCCTTGCAATTTTTTCGTGGATTTGCTTGGTGATTCCCTCCTAATCCATTCTCAATCCCTCCTCCCTCCATAATCAATGGCTCAAGAACAAAGGAATCCTATCTTGGGGAGTTATTTACTAGGGAAGGATTATCCCCGCGATGATCTCACCTTCGATAGGCACGCGCATATCTCCACTGCTGTTCGGGAGGGATTGGTAAGAGTTTCTTTCTCAATTCTTGATTCTTGTATTGCATTGAGCTTGAACTCATTTTTTCTTGAATTCAAATTCCATCAATGGCTTTTCTTTTCTTGTTAATGCTTAGAACTAGGTTCCTTCTTGCATGCGTTGATTTTGTGCGTTTCTTTGGATGATTGTTGTTGCATTGTGTGCGTATGGGCCTCCTACACATCATGGATTGTAGGAGAGGTTGATTCGGATCATGAATGGCATCCTTGGGCAAGCTTTTCTTGTACGCACGCCAAGTGTTTGATGAAATGCCCCAATGAAAATTTTCTTCTATTTCATTGATTTCTTGACATGGAATGATTTCTAACATTGCCCTTTTTGTCTTTCCTCTGTTTTGCAGTCATATAGGCCAACGAAGAATTGCCGAGGAAGCCCGAAAATGGCTAAAGCGGTGTGGGACAAGATCAAGGATCTTGATGGCGTTCAGGATAGGGTGGCCCAAATGGGGTTATTGACCTTTGTTGATAATCTTATGGGAATAAGGCGGACTCCCCAAGTTCTTCAGGAGATTCGAGAGAGGTGGTGGGATACTACCCACACCGTTCATTTGCGCTTCGGGGAAGCGACTATGACTCCGACTGATTTCCTTGCCATCACGGGGTTAGAGTTCATTGGTGATCCCCTGCCTAAGACTTCGGGTTATAAGCCTGCGGGTCCAGCCGTGTGGAGACAGTTGATTGGTTTCTCCCCTAACAAGGTTAAGGGGTTTGCTGCTGAGCTGACACCCCTCCGGCATCAGATTGAGGACTACGCGGAGAAGCCAAATGCGGTTACTGATCGGTTGGTGAGGGGTGCCCTCTGGTATATCCTTTCTGAGACCATCTTTGCGAACCATTCTTCTACGGCTCATCTTTCTCTGCTATGTTTGTTGGTGAATCTGGATGAGGTGAGCGGATATGATTGGGGCTCAGCGGGGCTGGCCTTCTGCTACCACGCCATGGATGAGGCGTGTAGGAATACCAAGGATTCCCTGTCAGGGTATTCTTATGCCTGGGAGGTATGCTCTTTGATTCTATTTCTGCTCTCCGTCTGTATGCTCTGTCTGTGTTTCATACTGAATTTGCTCTGTTTTCTTTGTGCAGATATGGGGCTATACTGTCCTTGGATTGTACAGGTTTGAGTTGGAGAACCGGACCCCTTTGTTCCCTGATATCAGGAGGTGGAGCCACCCTAATCGGAGCGTTGATGAGGAGGAGAACCAGGAGTGGACCCTGACGGTGGCAGAGGCGAGGACCATGCTGGACACCTTTGAGTACGAGAGGCTGGGCCTATATCCCTGGACCTTGTTGGAGCGGGAGGTGCATCGTGCTTGGGATGCTACCGGGATGCAGAGGATGCTGGCATCTTTGGAGGGAGATACCATGTATCTTGGTGAGCGGGTCTTCCCACAGCATGGCCGGGGTAGCCTGCCATATAGCGTGCCGGCGGATCCGCCGAGGGCGATGTATCCCACCTACTCCATTCCAGATGATGACTATGCAGGTCTTTTGGTGGGTGATGTGGCAACGACTTGTGTTATCCCCGGGGCCTCTTATGCGGAGTTCCTGCCTCGCTTGATGGGTCCCCTCCTGGTGGGGGATAGGCGATCACATGCTCGTGGCTCCACCTCTGCTTCTGCTTCAGGTTCCTCAGCCCCTAGCACTTCTTCCCAGGCTACTGGTTCTCTTCCCTTCGTGCCAGACTTCGGCCCTTTGAGCTACACGTACATGATGGGCAGTATGCCGATGATGGGCCACATCCCGACTCCGGATCATATTCCTGAGGGTTACCACCTTCCGCCGGACGTCTCCTCGGTATGTTTCTGTTTGTATTATCTCTCGTATTCGTCCACATAAGTGTATATGTCCGACTTCATCTGAGCATTCCTTTTCTTAGGTTGTCAGGTCACCATGTCCGCGGCCGATTATAACCGTGGAGCGACCAAGATGGCGGGACTGATGGCCTTGGTGTCAGACCTGTCCGAGAGGCTGTTCCATAAGGCTTCTTTGGCGGCCTCGACAGTGGCCTCGGCGGTGACCCCTACTTGTGGAGCCAAGAGGTCGAGGAGGGATGGTAGCCCCCATGGTGGTGATGGCGGAGGTGCCGGTAGCTCGGGCGATCTGATGGCGTGATCCCCTCCCTTTCTCTTTATCTGATTTCTGATGATCTGTATATATTGGCCGTGTGGGCCCAGACAATTTTTCTTTTTCTTTGGTACCTGTTAGGAACAAGTAGGTAGCACAAAACAATGGTTTTTCTTAACCCCTAATCCTAGGTTTAATTAGTTAGTTAATTAACTTTCTCGACTTTCCATGTTTTTTTTTTTTGAAAATGGAATGGAATGGCCGTTAGGCCACAATTTTGAGCTCGAATCTTGGTGTTTTGCTGCATGTTATGAACTGTACACGCAGGTTTTTCGAGACTTGCTTCGTCAAGTCGGGGCTAGATTGCTGTTTGAGCAGAAATATTGCTGTTTTTCCGTGGCAATATCTCGCGCGAGATAAGGTGTCTCGCACGAGACACGCTACCTGTGCAGAAATCTCTTCCTTTTCGAACAGGATTTTGTCAGTTTTCCCTATAAAATCACCCTGTAGTCCGGCCAGATAACTCATTCTAGCCTTTCAAACTCTAGAGACATTCTGTTAGGGTTAAACTCTTGGCTTCTTTTCCAACCCTGCGATCCATGGCTTCCAAGGAGATTCCCCCAACATCCATGATTGTCGATGATTTTTCTCTGTCATCTGAAGTGATTGAATCTTTCAAGCAAGCATCCAGAGATTTGGTGAGGTCGTTTCGCAACCGATCTCGCAATAGGTTTATTGCAGAATTCAGATTCAGAATTTTCTTCACCTTGAAGAACCTCCAACCGGATTGGAATCTCTTGCAGGGTGCTGCTCGATTTTGGGATCCCTCTATTCACCTTTTCAATTTTTCTTTGAATGAGATGGTGCCTACTTGTAAGTACCCCAATCTGGATCACCCCCTTTCAAGCACACGGGAAACACCGCAGACTCATCAACGCAGTCTCGACGACCTCTGGCACTCAAAACCCTCTCAAAACCCCCAGCCAAACCAAGGGAGGGGCCTTTCTGGGATAAAAAGGGACAAAAGGACCTTTTGGGAATTTTCAGGAAATTGGAAAAGCACACATGGTCCGTACGGACCTCTTTGCTTTAATAATTACTGAATCCTCTTAAAGTCCACAATATTCCCTCAAATCCCGGGGAAAATGATTACCCTCCTGCAGAGTTGGTCCGTACGGACCTCTTTGCATGTCAACTTGGTCCACAGATTCCCTCAAATCGAGGAAAACCAAAAGTCTGGATTACCAGGGAGGTCCGTACGGACCTTCTTGCACCAAATCTGGCACTATAAATAGAGGGCTCCCCCTCCTCATTTTCACACATCTCCCACTTCTCTCTTCCTCCCTAGGCCTTCTGGCTTCCCCTCTAAGTCCTTCCGAGGCATTCCCGGCCCC
The DNA here is from genome assembly GCA_022495995.1 of Adenophora triphylla var. japonica. Taxonomy (NCBI): domain Eukaryota; kingdom Viridiplantae; phylum Streptophyta; class Magnoliopsida; order Asterales; family Campanulaceae; genus Adenophora; species Adenophora triphylla. The sequence continues at coordinate 93,917 of JAFEMH010005142.1, read as the reverse complement.
TTTCGGATCCTTCCGAGGCCTTCCGAGCCCCCTCGTGGTGCTCCGAAGCCTCCCCGAGCGCTCCCGCGACGCTCCCGCGCTGCCCCGAGGCACTCTCGAGGTACTCTGAGGCCCCTCGTGGTACTCCGAGGCCTTGCCTGGTCTTTCCACGGTGTCACGGCTCTTTCCGAGTCAAACCGGCGATCCCAAACCACGCCGAAACTCTGCCCGAGTGACTCTCGCCACCTCAACGCACGCCGAACCTCCTTCGCCCGAGTGATCCCGACGATCCCCACGCACGCCGAACCTCTCGCCCGAACGCAGCACTCGCAACATCAACTCACGCCGAAACTCAGTCCGCAGACAACCGGTCCCTCCCGAAACAATCCCGATCCGTACCGGAACGCCACTCCGACCTCAAACACTATTCCTCAGCGGAAGACAGACACGAACCAACATTGGTAAGGCTTCCTTCCATTATTATTTCAATACATTTCCATACATAGCATACAATGTAGACATCCGATACAGCATGCATTTTTAAAAGCACACACACACACACACACAACATTTAAAGGATATTAGGGGTATCCGAAAGACTCGTTTTACGAGGCAACTCGGGTGAGCTCTAATATTCTAATATTCTCTTCCCGAGGAGTCATCTGACCTCCGAACTCAAAATCTCATCACACAAAAACAGTTTAAAATTATCTTTAAACTGATGCCCTTTTTCAATATTTTGGGCTTAATAAAAACGGTGTGGCGACTCTACAAATGCGAAAACAAACGGCGAGACACCTCCAACCAACACTGAAGCGGAATAAAGCCAGATGCTGGGGCGCGAATGCGCTGCCTCTCGGATCCGGGCGAACATTCCCGAAAAGCGACGAATGCGAGATGCCTCGGGGCCTCCTCCGCGCGCGAGCCGGATCCCGGGTAATTTCAGTTGGCGACTCCGCTGGGGAAATTTTGTTTTAAAAACTTTTAAACAAAACAAAAGATTTTTAAAACGATGATGAGGGTCAAACTTTCATTTTACCCCCTTCTTTAACTGTTGTGTGTGTATGCACGTGCTTTACTGTTTATTTTACAAAAAAAAAAAAAAAAAAATGCATCGATATACATCTCGTGCATACATTTAAAATTCTTCAAAACTTCGTTTCACTCGTAAAAGAATTTTAGAGACCGCACACTACGCGCGTGCTTACGCACTCTACTGCCGGGTTACACCGCACGCTACGCGCACCGCCGCTTGATACACCGCACACTACAACCCTCAACCCGGAGTGGTCTCGCTTGCAATCCGTTTGGTCTTCCTAGGCCTCTTGGACGCGCACGGATCATTCCAAACATCCCATCCTAGCCAAGCGTCAACCCCGCACGTTTGAGTCTTGAGTCACACTCGTCCAGGACTCGGTTGGTTTTACCCTCCAGTGTCATGCGGCTGGATACATATACCATGCCGGCCATTTTTCGAGTCAAGGCTCTAACTCAAGATCCCTCGCGCAAGCAAAGCGATGAAAGGTCATGCTAAAATCTTGACCCGATCTTGATTTCCGGCTACACCTGCACGATGTTCCGTCCCGATATACATCCATGCTCGCATGACACCATGTCATCACGCCTTTGATACGTCGCCCATGACAATATGACCCACCTAACGCCTAACGTCACGTATCCCTTGCGCAAGCAAGGTAAAGAGAGGTCATGCCGAACTCTTGACTCCGATCTTGACTTAGTGGCCGGCCTTGCTCACTATTCACATGGCTAATGCATCAAAACGAACATGACAGGCTCGGTCCTTAGGTTCGATTTTTCTTTAGGCCGGTGGAAACCGCTTGCCCTATAGGACCCTCGCCCGGGCCGTCCACCCCGGGATGTCGAAATACAGGTGCAAAACGAGGGGCTTATAGCCGCACGTATGGTCTCCATCGACCCAGGATCTAGCATAGTTGCGAATAAGAAGAGCAGTCTTTTCCAACCTACCTAGGATTCTGAGAAAACATGTTTTAAGTAAATTAAAACAACAAAAAAATCAAAAAATAAAAGAAACGGAAACCGCATGCCACGTGAGCTTTCCCCCTTTTATCCCGTGAGGTCTTTCCTGTGTCTAAACCTTGCCCGTCACCCTCCAAACCTAAAAGAGAGTGGTCGAGAGTACCCGGAACCCGTCTCCCAGCCGCCAAAACAAAGAAGGTCCTACCTCCTTCCCACTCGCCACCAGACATTCCGTCAACTCCCCATGGCCAAATCGGTGGATAACAACGATGAAAACGGGACCTTACCCCCAAGAAATTTCCCAACATTGGAAGAAGTTTGGCGGTGTCCTCACGGCTATTGAGAAACGTCAAGGTGAGCAACAAGCTCGGATCGAAGGTGCCATGCACCACTTCGAACATTAGCCACCCGACTACAGGGGCTTCCCAAGTCATGATCAAGCTCCTACAGCCTCTAACATCTCTCATTGTTTCCCGTAAGTCAACCCGTTACCCTCATACGAGCCATGCAAGCTTATGACGTAAGGCCACAAGACCCTCCGGGAAAGCTCGCCCATTCAGCCTCTTGAGGTCCCGGTACTCACCGCCGAACAACGAACACATCTCGGTGGGACGCCAAGCGACAGAAGTGCTTGTCCGGAAATGGAATTCCAGGATGCAATGAACGAGGGCCGTCCTCGAAGAAAGAAGAAGCCATCTTCTCAACAAAACCGAAGAAGAGGTACGAATCCGGTGATCCCACGCCGGAACCCTTGGAGAACCCTCAGGAAAGTTTGACTACTATGTCATCTACTCCAAAGAAGCCTAGCTCGCACAAGGCCATGGCAATGTCTCGCTCCATGATCAGCTGGGACGAAGCTTCGCACCGCCACCGAAGGCCCGAAGGTCCGTATAATCCAACCCCGTCTTGGGAAGATCTCAAAGCCACTATTGATGCTTCAAGAAAAGCCATGACAAAGTGAACGAATTGAAATGCGCAGTTTGGCCTTACGCTAATCGTGCTCCTCCCACTACGTAAATAGGAGAGACAAGCAAAACCATAAGTCCAGAAGTGAATGTTCCGACACGTTCCGGCAAATCCCAGTGAATCCTCCACGGACAGACAAAAGGCCAGCCATACCCGAGCCACGAACCGAAAAGGGGTCCTACGCCAAAGAAGCCGAAATCTTGGACCCAAAGGTCAAGATCCCGTCTTGACACGCCTCAAGCGCACTCAGCTAACATCTCACTCGGTCCTTACTCACTTCATCTTACCCGCACAAGCTCAAGTTGGAAGAAAGCCCGGCCTGCACCATGGTTCCCATCACAAGACACCTCGATGAAGCGCCGTATGATTGGCAATGTTAACTACAAGAATATCATCACTTTCACGTAGCTCGACCTTCCAAAATTTGGGGCCGACTCACAACGAGCCTCTCTACATAACAGCTCAACCGGACGAGCGCCGTCTCCTCGGGTCTTGGTAGATGGGGATCATCCATGAACGTCCTTCCCGCCAAAATGATGGATTTGCTAGGGATCAAAGCAACCGATCTAAAGCCCTCGACTCGTGCAATCAAGGCATACGACTCAACATCCCGCCCGGCCTTGGGAATAGCCACCTTGAACCCGTGGTTCGGAAAACAAATGGTCCCGACGGATTTCCAAGTCATCGACATCCCGATCACATTCACCGCCATTTTGGGACGCCCTTGGCTACACCCGTATCAATGGGGTGGCATCCACTCTCCATCGTGCGTAAAGTTCGCCCAAGGAACAGATCTTACCATCATCTACGGTGATAGCATAGTCAACGAAAGGACCGACACAAACGGCGTCCCGGTCTTAGAGATCAAACCCGACGATGATGGCATGATGCTAACAGTGGTTCACCATCGAAAGCCCAAAGGCCCAAGTGTGCCACATAGACCTCGCCTTTGATTTGGGACAAGATCCCTCCCCCGATGAAAATGATGAAGCACATGAACTACATCCCGGGCTCGGCTTGGGAAAACGCCATCGTGGCACTCAACGTATCATCAATATCAAAGAATGTAATACCCCGCACGGCCCGGGATACTCTCCTACTCCCGAACACATTGCGGAGGACAAGCGAGCCGCACGAAAACGCTCCACGTATAACAAAAGAGGCTTGCACGCAATCTCCGATCTTCGTCCCATGCCTTCGACATGACCAAGTACTTCACAAAGAAGGCCGGCAACTTGGAAGAAGATCCGTAAAAGGGAACAGAGCCGATCGCCAAACAAAGCCGGCCGACAACCATGGACAAGCTCCAGCAGTAACCTCGGCAAGATTCAGAGGCCTCAAGCCAAATCCCGTCCGAAGAGCATTTCTCGACACACCGCCTGCCGGATCCACAACCACCACTATTCACAATGAATTTTGGTTCGGAAAACTCCCTCTTTGGCGTAAGAACTCGAAAAACTCTCTCGTCAACACTCCCGCCTTCAACAAGCGGGACGAGTCCGCATTCGAGCTAGTAATGCCCAAGACAAAAGCAAAAGACTCCGCAGACGATGCTTGGGACGAGCCACCGCTTCCACCTCGCTTCTTCAAAGAAGAAATCGAGATGCCGATCTAATCGATTTTGTTTCGATAACTCGTGATAGCAATGATCGGGAACGGTGACATAAAGCCCTTCAAGCCCCATCTCCTATCAAGCTCATTGCCACTCAATAACCGGGCCACCTTCTCCGACCCACCGCCAAAAAAAAGGACATGATCGAACAACTTGGTCTCGACCCTCGAGTCCTAGAGTCTAGTGTCAAAACTCATCCCGAGTCCATTAGCTTTGAATTTGAGTCTCTCGAGTCATCCGATGGCCTCACGCCGTAAGATTACGAACTCATTGCCAATAATGTATTCCCGTATGCTCTTAATGAATGCTTCGATCTTTCCGAGTATCCTCTCATTGCATCTTTAACAACCGATAAATTAACTAACACACAAACAAGCTTAATAACGATTCACTTGATAAAGAAGGCATACATTAAACGAACAATACATTAAGCACATCTTTAAGCATGTTGTCAAACGAGAGAAAACCGGGCCCAAGCCGCCGAGGAGGTTTTAACCAAAGTGAATTTGGGAACCGCCGAAGAGCCAAAAGAGACGCAAATCGGAAGTTTCTTCACCGGCACAGAGCAAGACGCATTGATCGCACCGCTCAAAGAGTTCGTGGACGTGTTCGCTTGGTCTTACCGAGACATGCCCGGATTAGATCCTAACATTGTAGAGCACCTGGATCCCTCAATCCCGAGGCTAAGCCCATCAAGCAAAAGCTACGCCGAATCAAGCCGTAATGGTCTTTACAAGTCAAAGAGGAGATCGAAAAATGCTCCGCGTCGGCTTCATCAGTGGTGATCGAGTACCCCACATGGCTCTCCAATATCGTCACGGTCACCAAGGCCAATGGAAAAGTACGCCGTTGCGTGGACTTCCGAGATCTCAACAAAGCAAGTCCCAAGGACGATTTTCCACTACCCAACATCGACATGTTGGTAGACACTACAGCCCAATTTCGAAGTCAAGTCCTTCGTGGACGGTTTTGCCGGCTACAATCAAATCAAGATGGCCGAAGAAGACCAAGAAAAGACAAATTTTCACAACCCCTGGGGAACCTACCGCTGCTACGCAATGCCGTTCGGACTAAAGAACGCTGGGGCTACTCTACCAACGGGCAAAGAACCGCCCTCTTCCACGATATGATCCACAAAGAGATCGAAGTGTACGTCGATGACATGATCGTTCACTCAAAGGGATCGACGGACAACACCTCACGTACCCGAGAAAATTCTTCAATCGCCTCCGAAAACACTCAATGAGGCTTAACCCCGCCAAATGCACATTTGGGGTTAGCCGAGGCAAGGTTTTGGGATACATGGTCACCGAGAGAGGCATCGAGGTTGATCCTCAAAAGATCAAGGCTATCATCGAAATGAGACCACCGCAAACTCGCATGCAGGTGAAAAGCTTCATGGGCCGCCTACGCAATATATCGCCCGCTTCACAACCAATTGACCTCTATATGCGAGCCAATCTTCAAACCGATGAAGAAGAACGCCGACATCGAATGGAACTCGTAATGCCAAGATGCCTTTGAAAAATAAAGCATACCTTGTGAGTCCTCCGATTCTCTCGTCCTCCCCACGAGGAAAAGCCACCGTTGCTATACCTAATCCGTGACCGACACCGCAGCTGGAGCCATGCTCGTCAAGAAAAGAAGGAGTCACGAGGTCGAAAACGCCATCTACTTCGCGCCGAAAGTTTCAAGGCAAATAACTCAATTACTCACCCTCGAGAAAACCTCGCGCAGCCTGTATGGGTTGTCGGGAAACTACTGCACTACATGCAGCCGCACACCTGCACACTTGGTTTCCAAAATGGACCTGGGCCAAGTACCTCTTCGACAAACCATCTCTCGTCAATGAGGCTCGCCAAATGGTCTTTCTTCCTAGCGGAATTTGACATCAAGTACGTAAACCAAAAGTCAATCAAGGGACGGGCCATGGCCGAACAACCGGCCGATTTCCCAACCGACGAGGCTCGAGGCCCCGAACCACAATTTCCAGACGAGGGAATCTTCGCAATCGAAGGCGAAAATCGATGGCAACCGTTCTTCGACGGAGCAGCCAACAAAAAGGGAAACGGCATCGGTATGCTCTTGGTAGATCCCAAGGACGAGCACACCCCAATTGCTATAAAGCTCAATTTCGAGGTAACCAACAATGCCGCCGAATATGAAGCTCGCGCCGCCGGACTACAAGCCGCACTCGAGAGGAATGTCCGTAAACTCGAAGTTTATGGGGACTCACTTGATCATCAACCAAGTCTCCAACAAGTGGAAAACCATAGACCTGTGCTTGCAAAAATACCATGCCCGCACGGAGGACCTCATCACACAATTCGAAGAGGTCACCTTCCACTACTTGCCAAGAGACCGAAACAGTTTGCAGACGCCTTAGCCACCTTGGCTTCCCTTGTGGAAATCCCCGAAGGAAAAGCAATCAAACCCTTCAAAGTCTGGACGAAAGGAAATTCCCGCCTACCGTTGTGAGATCGAACCGTAACCTAAGCCCGTCAATGAGCCATGGTATAACCAGTATCTTCCAATACCTCAAGAACGGGAAACCACCTTCATGAACAAGGAAGACCCACACACGTAAGGGGTCAAAACCAAGAGCATCATGGCCCTAAAACGCCTCGCCTCTCACTTCGTCATCCTCGGGACATGCTATACAAGAAACGCTACCACGGGCCACTCCTACGCCGCATCGCCCAAGAAGAAGCAAACAAGTTCATGAACGAAGTCCACAATGGGGCTTGCGGTCCCCACATGAACGCCAGAGCCCCGATGCAAATCATTCTCGGATGGGCTACTACCGGATCTCCATGGAGGCGCATTGCATCCACTTTGTCCGAAGCCGCGACAAGTGCCAACGGTTCTCCAACCTCAATCATCTCGCCGCCCCACGATCTCTACCGCATGACTACACCTCGCCCTTTGCCACTGGGGAATTGACGTCATCGGGAAAATCGCTCCGCCAGCAAAGAATCGGTCACGAAGTTCATCTTAGTAGCCATCGACTACTTCACCAAATGGGTCGAAGCCAAGTCCTACAAGGTACTCACCTCCAAGAAGGTCGCGCATTTCCTCAAGGAAAACATCATCTCGCCGATACGGCATCCCAAATGAGGTCATATCGTACAACGGCTCACACTTCGAAGGGGAATTCGATGCACCGCCGGCTGAATTCAAGATCACACGCCACAAATCTTCTCCCTACCGGCCACAAACAAACGGCGCCGTGGAAGCAAAGAAACAAAACCCTCGAACGGATCATCCGAAAATGACCACCCGAGGACGAGATTGGCCCGAGAAGCCGCACCTTGCACTTTGGGGCTACCGCACACGGGCCGAACAGCCCACGGGAGAAACCCCATTTGCCCCGACATACGGGATGGAAGCAGCCCTTCCCATCGAGCTAGAAATTCCTCACTCCGAGTGCCGCTGGAAAATGACATCAACGAAGTCGAATGGCTCCGAAGCCGACACGACGAATTGGCTCGCTAGACGAGCGACGACTAAAGGCCATGGAACACGTCCGAGCCTATCAAAGCAGATGGCTAGAGCTTTCGACAAGAAAGTCAAATCCCGAGACATCGTGGAAGGTGACCTTGTACTCAAAGAAAAGCCTCCCACTCGAACCAACCCACCGGGAAAATGGGAACCCACATGGATCGGCCCTTTCGTGGTTCAAAAGATCTTCTCCGGGAGGCGCCATGAAGCCGATGCACCTAGACGGCAATCCCTTCATGAATCCAAATAACGGAAGCAAACTTCGCAGATACTTCGCCTAAAGAAGAACAATCCGTGCATCTCTTGGCACTCCATGTAGTGTCGAACTACGCACTCCGAGCCCTCTAGTCCGGGGAACGTAGGCAACCTTAATTGGTCCGGTCTAAAAATACACAAAAAGTCAAAAGTTTGAATGTCAATCAAGACCTCCATCAAGCTACGCACTTTTCAAGAACACGCCCCAACAGCCACCTTGACCAAGTCAAACGACGGCGGCAACATCAAAGGACATCCGAGGGTCACTCAAAGATCAAACGACCGACTCATGTCCGCTTCCAAGCCAGGGCTTGTCTTCGCCCTCACGCGCTTCAAAAAAAAAAAAAAAAAGAGAGCTCGAGCAAGGGCTCACAAAAAAAAAACAAAAAAAAAAAAGAGAGCTCGAGCAAGGGCTCACAAAAAAAACAAAAAATAAAAGAAGCTCAAGCGTAAGCCGCAAAAAGAGGTCAAGAGCCCGACGCCAACAAGAGGCAAGGAAGCTACGAAAAGACCGTCAAAACGACTTGTCAAGGGAGCATTCAACCTCTCGCCCAAGCACAAAGCCTCAAGCAAAGGGGATTGCCGTCATGGCCTGCATCGTCTTCACCCGCAAATGCAATGTAAAAGTCCAAAGATGGACGCCGACGAAGTGCACAACAAGAAGCAAAGGCAAACAAGAGATCTTGCGTCTCGACAAAGCTTTAAAAGTAAATCACAAATCACTAACGGTTACAACATTTCTTGATGAGTTCAAGCACGGTCTACTCTCAAGTTCACAACATGCTAAAAGACAAATTAATACATTTAACAAATAATGTGTTTGCAAATGCAATGAATGGATACCTAGGAGGTCATTCCGCGCCATCTCGCGCTTGTCCCCTCGCCATTCTTTCCTTTCTTCCTCGTCCCCGGCGAGTCTTCTTTCGCTCCACGTGAACCAACTCGCGTCTCTCGCCCGAGATCCGGGGTCCTCCCCGTAGAGTCAAACAATCCAAGAGCTCTCGTGGCTTCATTCGCCCGTGCTTCGGCTCGGATCTCCTCCTCGCGAGTCCCGCAAAAGAGGACCTCTCCCCGTCGCCGGTCAACTCTAGTCTCGTAGTCAAACAAAGTGTCTCCCGTCACATCCAAAGGGTCGACTGTGCTTCGCACTCCTAAGGCAATAGCTACTACGGCAACCGGGTCCTGCAATCGCTACACGCCTCGCTTCTCCAAGACCACTTGGGATCGCCCAACACGCCGCTCATACTGTGCCGTAATCGAGTCGTCAATACGACGCTCTCCCGACGTCTAAGGAGTACCACAGAGGGAAAGCGGAATACTTCCATACCTCGTAAAATACAAGAAGGCACCCGAAGCCGCCATACAAAGAGGAACTACCTCCGCAAAGAGCAAGGTCATCCTGCCTCAACAAAGGCTCCTCGCTTCATCCCAAACCGCCGGGAAACAAGCGACGGAATATAGAAGGAGGACCAAGACAAACCTCGGAACTCGACAACGTAGGACCCTTCCCGCAAGATCCTCCTAGTCTCAATCCTCCAAAGGCAAGGAACCCACCAATGGATCTCGATGCGTACCAAGCCGTGCCATCCATCTCTCCCAGTGCGGATCGATCCATATCCAACACAAGAGGTCGCCGAGCAAATGACCACGGGCTAAACGACGCCTGAGCTTCTCTGGCATGGCCTCGAAGTCTCTCTCGCAGCCACAAGGTGAGCAAAGCGGGGCTTCCCCCTCTCATGAACCGATCCCCGCCGCTGACGATCGATACCATGAAGAGTCTCCCCAAAGACCAACGGGACAATATCTTCTCCACTCCGCAAAGGCCCTACCACATCTAGCAAAGCGCCATCACAAATGCCAAGTGGAGCCGACCATGAAAAGCGCCGCCATCACGCACAAGGCAAATGCATCCCAAGAGACGTCACTCATCATCAACCATGAACCGCTCCGCAGCTCTCGTAAATGTCGATATGACCCGAATCAAGGATCATGCCCCGCACTTCTTCCAACGAAGTACGAAGAAAGCCTCGCAAGCTTCACGCGCACCGCAGACCACCAATCAAAGGAAGCGAGATGGCCTCCACCTCCTGGCCCCCCATCAAAGCCCGAAAATCCTCAAAAGTGGGCACCATTTCATTATAGGAGAAACAAGACACATGCCTCCTAACATCCTGCAACTTCGCGGCAGCCCGCAACAAATCCCAATCAGAACCAACTCCTTAAAAGACCAAATCGAGCAAAGACGAAACCTTACCTCGAAAGCCCGTCTCGATGCCTCATACGACGCCGCATCCACGTTTTCAACCGCTCAAGGAAGTGTGCTTGCCTCTCCCGCGAAAGCCTCGGCAAAATTCTAGGGACGTACGAAGAATCCATGGCAAAAATGGAGGTTCCTAGAGAAAATGGGGAAGAAAGCTCGAAAATGGCCGCAAATGGGGAAATGGGAAGAACCGTACACCGGAAAGCATTTATCTCCTTCCCAAAAGCAAGGTTGGTCCGTACGGACCTCTTTGCATGCTAGGTATGTCCGTACGGACCTCCTTGCAAACAGTAACCCATTTTCCTCAAAGAAACAAGCATAACAACCACTGTCCTCAAGAAACCTTGCTCCAAATCGCCCAAACACCGCCAAAGCCATTCCCGCAAACATACACTACCCACAAACGCACTCTCACCACGTGGCATGCACAAAAATATAATAATAATAGCAACCATTTCTAGGACAAATCCCGGAATCACAAAAATGACATTACATCTTAAAATAAAATGCCGTTTGCCATGCAAATACGTGTGTTTTATTACAGTACCCATAAATGTCTCGTTGCTAAACAAAAAAAAAGAGGGATATGAAAAGAGGGAAAGCAAATGAATACTAATCGACTCCTCAAAGATCATCATCCTCGCCAAGGTCCTCCAGAGAGAAGTCGGGCATCCCAAAGAACTCGCCCGTCACATCCTCGCTGCCGAATACCGAGCACCCGCCGGAGGCTCCCACGAAAAGTACTCAAGGATCAAATCCGGCGAAAGGATCAAAGAAAGAAGGCTCGAGGAACCCTCACCCCGTGCGCCATGCGGAGGCATGAATCCGATAAAAGGGCCGCTCCTCGAAGGCCCCGCAGCCTCCCGAAGACGCCCCGGCATCCATGCTATGCCGCCTCGAAGGCCCCTCCCCGCCGCGGCTCCGCTCGGCTCTAGGCGGAGGAACGCCCACGTAATGCCTCAAGGCATAGGCTCGTACGCCGGCACGCGTCGCGAAGACCGGCAAGATATCTTCGAAGCCATCTTCTTCGCAAACGACCTCATCGCCACGTAACGGCGAGTCAAGATATCATAGGCTCTCCCGGACTCCGCACCAACAAGCGCCCAAGGAAACGCCAAAGAATACAGCTTATACTCAACAACAAAAAGAGAAAAATACGTAAAAGATGCCAAGATGGAAAAGAGTCAAGCACACTCACCGATCTATCGGGTCCACTTCGTATGCAAAGCAGAGCTCAAGCTCCGAACGGCATGCACACCCTCCTCCTCGATCCGTCCCCGCGACATACGTGAAATCCGGTCCCGCATCGGAACCTCTCGGGAGCTCGCGGCGCCCTCTCTCCCGCGCGCACTGCGGCGCCCTCGCCTTCCTCCTCACGAAGGCCCCGTACTCCTCTCCATACAAAATGAACTCCTGCGCCGACACCGCCAAGGTACCTCTCAAAATCGAGCACGTCCATGTCCCGGAATCAAGCATCCCAAAGGGAGGGTCCCTGAGCCACGGGAAGCACACCGGGCCATGCCGCGAAGACCCGCTCCCCAAATACATAACATCGCAGTCAAGCCCCGCAAAGATCTTCCGCCAGGCTGCCACTCCTGGGAGCCCTCAAACTCATCCCCTCATACCGAGCCCACGGGAACAAAACGAACCCCTCCGGCTACCCTCTCTCCGACGCTCCCGCACATCCCCGTAGGCGATGGTGAGCTTCCCCGCCGGTCCTCCTCTTCCTCGCCGTACGAGCTCACTCAAAGATAGCAGATACGCAAAGAATGCCCCGGATCTCTATCCCACGGGAAGCACTGAAAATCTCATAAAACCACACCTGCGACAAAAACAGAGAAGGCTCAAGTAAAAGAAAACGGAGAAACGACAAGTTGCTAAATCAAAAACAAAGAATAAACTCATACCTCCAAAGCAAAGTCAAACAAAGCCAACGAATCGCCACACCCCGCTAAACCGGTCCAAGGAGAAGTAGAGCTCGCCAAGCCTCGCCTCGCCCCAAGCAATATCACGCTGCACTCTATCCAGGTCAATCAAGCTCTCCAACAAAGCAAAGGGAGCCGCGGTCGCGTGGTTCGAGAACAAAGTCTCTGACAAAGTGCATACCACAAAAAGGAGCGCGCCAATCGCTCCGCCGTCCACCCGGCTTCTGCACTACCTGATGTAGGCCCCAATGCCGGCCGTGATCTTCGCCCACATCGCTATACAACATGCCTGTGCCCTCGCGAGGACGAGGCTCAAAGCCCAGCAGCCTCGGTCAACACCACATCGTAGATCATATCTTCCACCGTACCGGCCCTCCTTTGAAGGAAAGCCCTAGATCGCAGCAAAATCGGTCGGCGTCACCGTCACCTCTCCCCACTCGATGGAAGGTGTGGGTGGTATCCCACCGCACTCGTAAAGGCCAAGGAAGACGCTCTTGTTCTTCCTCGTATCGTAAACTCCGGCCAGTGTTCTCGACGAACACCCCTGTGCCGTAAGCGTAGACCAGCCTCCTAGGACTCGGCCTACCGTCCACGTAAATATCGTGCATCCGCCGCCATAGCCAACAATGCCTCGAGCGACCCCCGAGTCTTCATCCTCTTGGCCTTCCCGCCATAAGCCCCGCATCCCGCAGTAAACACAAAGAAAGGTACGTCAATCACAAAGCATTTAATATAAAACAAAGGCACATATAACCCGTCACAAAACACGGCACACATTGCACATATTTTTCACATATATCCCGTCACAAAACACGGCACACATTGCACATATTTTTCACATATATCCCGTCACAAAACACGGCACACATTGCACATATTTTTCACATACATTATACATATAATTTTTTCACATATAACCCGTCACAAAAACACGGCACATATTGCACATATTTTCCCCACAAAGTCCGTCACCCAAAACATGGCACACACGGCACGACACATATGCATAACACATTTTTCAAAAAAATCCGTCCCTACACGGCACACACTTTCACATATAACCCGTCACAAAACACGGCACATGTCACATTTTTTCACAAAAATTGTCACTACACGACAAACTTTTCTCATAATGTACATACATAAATAGCATACGGTACAAAACACTAAAGCATGCATTTCATTAGAGAGGCACTTTATTTTCACAAATAAGAGCTAATCTACACATTTCTGCACAAAATACACATACCCACAATTTTTACATGTCCATTTTCAACAATTCATCAAGAATTTCACAAAAAGGCATAAAAAAAATAACAAAAATTCAAAAATGCGAAAAACTAAAACCTAGTTCTAGCATTCAAAAATTCGAGCAGGGAATCAAAACGGAACAGATTTCTTACCTCCCCGACGTTCATAGAGCGACGATTGTGCACCTCCGGATTCGGATACAAGACATCCGGGTTCTTCGAAGATGGAACGAACGAGATCCAATTTCTTTGAAGCTCCATCCGTTGCTCGACCACCTCGATCAAGGCTGACGACGACTCCTTCGAGATCCTTCCGCCATGGCAAGCAATTCAAGCAAAAAATTGTTGATTTTGGTTAACAATGGAGGATTTTCTCTCTTTCTCTCTCTCGGTTCACGCACCGGAAGAAGAAGGAATGGGGAAGGGCTCGGCATTTAAACCCGGTCAAAACCTGGGAACCGTAAAACCAAGGTGGTCCGTACGGACCTCTTTGCAGCCGTGTTGGTCCGTACGGACCTCTTGCAAGGGGTGGCCAAATTACTTTCCTCGCCCTTATAATCTTTGCCCCCGGCCGTCCTAAGGCCTTTTTCAAGAAATCCAAGTGCGTAATGGTCCCTAACCCTTCAATTCAATCCCCGGCCATCAACGTAAGACCGGTCCTCGCCACTTCAACGGCAATTCAACCACCGGCCGTCATCAACGTAAGACCGTCTCGCCACTTCAACGCCCACTCGGCAATTCAACGACCGGTCCCGCTCCAAGACCGCCAACCTTCGCCACTAACGGCACAACCACTCCAAAAGACGCCCCGCCCACTCAACGGCAATTCAACCACGCCCCGAGACGCCGCCACGCTCAACGGCAATTCAAGAAGGAGCCAACACCTCCCAAAGACGAATCCCAAGGCACAAGACGCTCCAAACGCTCAACGGCAATTCAACCACCGCCCGCTCAACGGCAATTCAAGAAGGAGCCAACACCTCCCAACACGAATATCAAGGTACAAGACGCCTCCAAACGCTCAACGACAACTCAACCACTGGCCCTCAAAAGAGGTCCGAAGTCATCTTCCCAATGTAAAAGGGCCCCTACAAGGTCACGCATCCCCAACAATTCAAGCACCGGCATAGCCGATGTAAGCCCGAATCTCGCCCACTTCAACGGCAACGCAAGCACCGGCCATCAAAGTAAGCCCGAGCTCCTCCCCAACAAGTCGAAAGGGAAGTCATACAAGATCGCATATCCTCAAAGACTGCCATCATCCTTGCCCACTCAACGGCAAAACAAGCACAAGAAGGAGCCAACACCTCCGAGTACAAGTCCCAAGGCACGAAGCGCCTCCAAAATGCCAAATGGTGAAGCAATCACCGGCCGTCATCCTTGCCCACTTCAACGGCAACGCAAGCACCGGCTAGCCATCGTAAGTCCAACCTTCTACTCAACATGCAAAAACACAAAGGCATCTACGCCTCTCGAAGCACAAGGCGCCACGCTCCACAAATGCGGCTAGAAGACGATTCAAAGTCCTCGCGCATTACATCAACCGCGCTAGAAGACGATTCAAAGTCCTCGCGCATTACATCAACCGCCGCTAGAAGACGATTCAAAGTCCTCGTGGCACCAACCGCCGCGAAGACGATTCAAAGTCCGGCACCAACCGCCGTAAGACGATTCAAAGTCCTCCGCGTGGCACCAACCGCCGCCGAAGACGATTCAAAGTCCTCCGTGGCACCAACCATAATAAGACGATTCAAGTCCTCCTGGCCAAGGCCTTAAACCGCCGATTAGGAAAATCGTAAAATTTCCATCCCAGACACCACCACGTCCTACCACCGACCTCGGCGGTCACACGACACTTCAGTGGCACCACCACGCCCGCACTCACAAATTTCACGACCTCCGAACTACGACTGTGCTTGATTCCCAGGATACGTAGGAATCCTATCACAGGGTCCACCATCGACCTATGCGGTCACCCAGACACCACCACGTCCCTACCACCGACCTCGGCGGTCACACGACACTTCAGTGGCACCACCACGCCCGCACTCACAAATTTCACGACCTCCGAACTACGACTGTGCTTGATTCCCGCCAGTGGATACGTAGGAATCCTATCACAGGTCCACCCATCGACCTATGCGGTCACCCAGACACCACCACGTCCTCTACCACCGACCTCGGCGGTCACACGACACTTCGTGGCACCACCACGCCCGCATTCACAAAACACTCACCCCACACCCGAACTACGACTGTGCTTGATTCCCGCCAGGGATACGTAGGAATCCTATCACAGTGGTCCAGCCTACCGACCTAAACGGTCACACAAAAGGACACCACCACGTCCTCACACCGACCCTCCACGGTCACTTCCTCTCCCAAAGCACGCGATCCAGATTAGGACCCTTATCTTATCGGCGACCCCACTTCTTTCATAAGTGACGTCGTCGAGGGGCTTCGTAAGTACCCCAATCTGGATCACCCCCTTTCAAACACACGGAAACACCGCAGACTCATCAACGCAGCCTCGAGACCTCTCTCACTCAAAACCCTCTCAAAACCCTCTCAAACCCCCAACCAAACCAAGGGAGGAGCCTTTCGGGATAAAAAGGGACAAAAGGACCTTTCGGGAATTTTCAGAAATTGGGAAAGCAATATTGGTCCGTACGGACCTCTTTGTTGTCATAATTACCGAATCTCCTTAAAGTCCACAATATTCCTCAAATCCCGGGAAAATGATTACTCCCTCAGAGTTGGTCCGTACGGACCTCTTTGCATGCAAGATGGTCCGTACGGACCTTATTGCTGGGGGACACCATAATTGCAAATATTCCTCCATCATCAGCGCATTCCTCAAATCGAGGAAAACCAAAATATCGGATTACCAAGGAGGTCCGTACGGACCTCTTTGCACCTAATCTCGGCACTATAAATAGAGGGCTCCCCTCCTCATTTTCACACACCTCCCACTTCTCTCTTCCTCCCTGTGCCTTCGGCTTCCCCTCTAAGTCCTTTCGAGGCATTCCCGCCCTTTCGGATCCTTCCGAGGCCTTCCGAGCCCCTCGTGGTGCTCCGAAGCCTCCCCGAGCGCTCCCGAGACGCTCCCGCGCTGCCCCGAGGCACTCTCGAGGTACTCGAGGCCCCTCGTGGTACTCCGAGGCCTCGCTCGGTCTTTCCACGGTGTCCCGGCTCTTTCCGAGTCAAACCGACGATCCCAAACCACGCCGAAACTCGCCCGAGTGACTCCCGCCACCACAACGCACGCCGAACCTCGCCCGAGTGATCCCGACGATCCCCACGCACGCCGAACCTCTCGCCCGAACGCAGCCTACAACCTCAACTTCACGCCGAAACTCGTCCGCAGTACAACCGGTCCCTCCCTGAAGCAATCCCGATCCATACCGAACGCTACTCCGACCTCAAACACTATTCCCGCCGGAAGACGTACACGAACCAACATTGGTAAGGCTTCCTTCCTATACTATTTCAATACATTTCCATACATAGCATATAATGTAGACATCCGATACAGCATGCATTTTTAAAAGCACACACACACACACACAACATTTAAAGGATATTAGGGGTATCCGAAAGACTCGTTTTACGAGGCTACTCGGGTGAGCTCTAATATTCTAATATTCTCTTCCCGGGGAGTCATCTGACCTCCGAACTCAAAATCTCATCACACAAAAAAAACAGTTTAAAATTATCTTTAAACTGATGCCCTTTTTCAATGTTTTGGGCTTAATAAAAACGGCGTGGCGACTCTACAAAACAAAAACGGCGAGACATCGCTCCAACGCGAAAGATGCCAGATGCCGGGGCACGATTGCGCTGCCTCTCGGATCCGGGTAATTTCAACATTGCACATATTTTTCACATATAACCCGTCACAAAAACACGGCACATATTGCACATATTTTCCCCACAAAGTCCGTCACCCAAAAACATGGCACACACGGCACGACACATATGCATAACACATTTTTCAAAAAAATCCGTCCCTACACGGCACACACTTTCACATATAACCCGTCACAAAACACGGCACATGTCACATTTTTTCACAAAAATTGTCACTACACGACAAACTTTTCTCATAATGTACATACATAAATAGCATACGGTACAAAACACTAAAGCATGCATTTCATTAGAGAGGCACTTTATTTTCACAAATAAGAGCTAATCTACACATTTCTGCACAAAATACACATACCCACAATTTTAACATGTCCATTTTCAACAATTCATCAAGAATTTCACAAAAAGGCATAAAAAAAAAAAAATAACAAAAAAATTCAAAAATGCGAAAAACTAAAACCTAGTTTTAGCATTCAAAAATTCGAGCAGGGAATCAAAACGGAACGGATTTCTTACCTCCCCAACGTTCATAGAGCGACGATTGTGCACCTCCGGATTCGGATACAAGACATCCGGGTTCTTCGAAGATGGAACGAACGAGATCCAATTTCTTTGAAGCTCCATCCGTTGCTCGACCACTTCTTGACTGCGTTGACGATGACTCCTTCGAGATCCTTCCGCCATTGCAAGCGATTCAAGCGAAAAAATGGAAGATTTTGGTAAAAATGGAGGATTTTTTCTCTCTCTCTCTCGCCTGGTTCACGAACTGGAAATGGGAAATGAAGGGGGAGCCTCGGTTTTTTTAACCCGGTCAAAATCTGGGAACTGTAAAAAACCAAGGTGGTCCGTACGGACCTCTTTGCAGCCAGGTTGGTCCGTACGGACCTCTTTGCAAGGGGTGGCCAAATTACTTTCCCCGCTCTTATAATCTTTGCCCCCGTCGTCCTAAGGCCTTTTTCAAATCCAAGTGCAGAATGGTCCCTAACCCTTCAATTCAATCCCCGGCCATCAACGTAAGACCGGTCCTCGCCCACTCCAACGGCAATTCAATCCCCGGCCGTCAACGTAAGACCGGTCCTCGCCCACTTCAATGGCAATTCAACCACCGCCCGCTCAACGGCAATTTGAGAAGGAGCCAACACCTCCTCGCCCAATCCAACGGCACGAGACACCTCCAAAACGCCCGACGGCAATTCAAGAAGGAGCCAACACCTCCCAGCACGAATCCCAAGGCACGAGACGCCTCCAAAACGCCCGACGGCAATTCAAGAAGGAGCCAACACCTCCCAGCACGAATCCCAAGGCACAAGACGCCTCCAAACGCTCAACGGCAATTCAACCAACGCCCGCTCAACGGCAATTCAAGAAGGAGCCAACACCTCCCAGCACGAATATCAAGGCACAAGACGCCTCCAAACGCTCAATGACAACTCAACCACTGGCCCTCAAAAGAGGTCCGAAGTCATCTTCTCAATGTAAAAGGGCCCCTACAAGGTCACGCATCCCCAACAATTCAAGCACCGGCTAGCCGATGTAAGCCCGAACTTCGCCCACTTCAACGGCAACGCAAGCACCGGCCATCAAAGTAAGCCCGAGCTCCTCCCCAACAAGTCGAAAGTGGAAGTCATACAAGATCGCATATCCTCAAAGACCGGCCATCATCCTTGCCCACTCAACGGCAAAACAAGCACAAGAAGGAGCCAACACCTCCGAGTACAAGTCCCAAGGCACGAAGCGCCTCCAAAATGCCAAATGGTGAAGCAATCACCGGCCATCATCCTTGCCCACTTCAACGGCAGCGCAAGCACCGGCAGTCATCGTAAGTCCAACCTTCTACTCAACATGCAAAAAAAAAACAAAGGCATCGACGTCTCGAAGAGCACAAGGCGCCTTACGCTCCACAAATGCGGCTAGAAGACGATTCAAAGTCTCGCGCATAGAAGACGATTCAAAGTCATCATCAATCGCGGCTAGAAGACGATTCAAAGTCCTCGCGCATTACATCAAACTGCGGCTAGAAGACGATTCAAAGTCCTCGCGCATTACATCAACCGCCGCGTAAGACGATTCAAAGTCTCTCTGGGCCAAGGCACCAACCGGGCCGCTTAAGACGATTCAAAGTCCTCTGGCGTGGCACCAACCGCCGCCGTAAGACGATTCAAAGTCCTCACGCGTGGCACCAACCGCCGCCTAAGACGATTCAAAGTCCTCAAACATGGGCACCAACCGCAATCCGAAGACGATTCAAGTCCTCACAGCCTATCCCCGGCCCTAAGGCCTTAAACCACCCGATTGGGAAAATCGTAAAATTTCCATCCCAGGACACCACCACGTCCTCACAATTGACCTCGGCGGTCACCGCACTTCAGGGCACCACCACGCCCGCACTCACAAATTCACGACCTCTGAACTACGACCAGGCTTGATTCCCGCTGTGGATACGTAGGAATCCTATCACAGTGGTCCAGCCATCGACCCATGCGGTCACCCAGACACCACCACGTCCTTACCACCGACCTCGGCGGTCACACGACACTTCAGTGGCACCACCACGCCCGCATTCACAAAATACTCACCCCACACCCGAACTACGACTGTGCTTGATTCCCGCCAGGGATACGTAGGGAATCCTATCACTGTGGTCCAAATTTATTGACCTAAACGATCACACAAAAGGACACCACCACGTCCTCACATTGACCCTCACGGTCACTTCCTCTCCCCGCACGCGATCCAGATTAGGACCCTTATCTTATCGGCGACCCCACTTCTTTCATAAGTGACGTCGTCGAGGGCTTCGTAAGTACCCCAACTGGATCACACCCTTTCAAACACATGGGAAACACCGCAGACTCATCAACACAGTCTCGACGACCCCTCTCACTCAAAACCCTCTCTAAACCCCCAACCAAACCAAGGGAGGAGCCTTTCTGGGATAAAAGGACCTTTCGGGAATTTTCAGGAAATTGGGAAAGCAATATTGGTCCGTACGGACCTCTTTGTTGTCATAATTACTGAATCTCCTTAAAGTCCACAATATTCCCTCAAATCCCGGGGAAAATGATTACTCCCTTGCAGAGTTGGTCCGTACGGACCTCTTTGCATGCAAGATGGTCCGTACGGACCTTATTGCTCAGGGGACACCATAATTGCAAATATTCCTCCATCATCACAGATTCCCTCAAATCGAGGAAAACCAAAATACTGGATTACCAGGGAGGTCCGTACGGACCTCTTTGCACCAAATCTGGCACTATAAATAGAGAGCTCCCCCTCCTCATTTTCACATACCTCCCACTTCTCTCTTCCTCCCTAGGCCTTCTGGCTTCCCCTCTAAGTCCTTTCGAGGCATTCCCGGCCCCTTTCGGATCCTTCCTAGGCCTTCCGAGCCCCCTCGTGGTGCTCCGAAGCCTCCCCGAGCGCTCCCGAGACGCTCCCGCGCTGCCCCGAGGCACTCTCGAGGTACTCTGAGGCCCCTCGTGGTACTCCGAGGCCTTGCTCGGTCTTTCCACTGTCCCGCTCTTTCCGAGTCAAACCGGCGATCCCAAACCACGCCGAAACTCGTCCGAGTGACTCCGCCACCACAACGCACGCCGAACCTCTCGCCCGAGTGACTCCCTGCCACAACGCACGCCGAACCTGCCCGAGTGATCCCGACGATCCCCACGCACGCCGAACCTGCCCGAACGCAGCTTACAACCTCAACTCACGCCGAAACTCTGTCCGCGACAACCGGTCCCTCCCGAAGCAATCCCGATCCATACCTAACGCTACTCCGACCTCAAACACTATTCCCCAGCGGAAGACAGACACGAACCAACATTGGTAAGGCTTCCTTCCTACACTATTTCAATACATTTCCATACATAGCATACAATGTAGACATCCGATACAGCATGCATTTTTAAAAGCACACACACACACACACAACATTTAAAGGATATTAGGGGTATCCGAAAGACTCGTTTTACGAGGCTACTGGTGAGCTCTAATATTCTAATATTCTCTTCCCGGGAGTCATCTGACCTCCGAACTCCAAAATCTCATCACACAAAAAACAGTTTAAAATTATCTTTAAACTGATGCCCTTTTTCAATGTTTTGGGCTTAATAAAAACGGCGTGGCGACTCTACAAAACAAAAACGGCGAGACACCGCTCCAACGCGAAAGATCCCAGATGCCGGGGCGCGATTGCGCTGCCTCTCGGATCCGGGTAATTTCAATTTTACCACACCTTGTTTATTATCAATATTTGCACACACTTTGGATTTATTTGGATGTTTGATTGAAAGACTCGTCTATGGACGAGGCGTGTTGGGTGAACTCTCGGTTCTTCCCAATACGTAACCTGACCCCCGAACTCATGTTTTCTCTCTAAAAAAGATTTTCAATGTTTCTTCTTAAAACGGCGTGGCGACTCCTTCATTTTCACGAAAAACAAATTTTCGGGTGAGCGCACATTCACATATCCCGCGAGCATGAAGTACCATTTGGCCAATCTTGAAGACAAATTTGATTTGTCTAGGATGTATTTCAACGGATCCATTCTTGCAATGAGACGAACCGGGAAAGCTTCCATATAGTGCTTTAGCCTTTGTGAAACCCAAATGAGAGCGGCACAGGATTTGTCGAGTGGAGAGTAGTTGATTTCGCTGCCTTGGAATCTGCGGCTGACGAAATAGATGGCATTCTCTGTGTGTGAGGCAGGCTGTTCTTGAGCGAGAATAGCCCCTAGCGCATTGTCAGTAACAGTGAGGTACAGCTTCAAGGGTTTCTCCTTGTGTGGTGGAACCAGGATGGGGGGGGAAGTTAAGTAGTGCTTAACTTCCTCGAATGCTTCTGGACATTCTTCGGGACACTCTTGAGGTGCGTTTTTCTTGAGTAGTTTGAAGATGGGATCGCACATTGTAGTCAGTTGATTGATGAATTGACTGATATACTGGAGTCTGCACATGAATCCCTTTACTTCTTTCTGTGTTCTGGGTGGAGGCATGTCAATGATAGCCCTTATCTTAGTAGGGTCTGCTTCTATGCCATGCTCTGTGACCATGTACCCTAAGACTTTCCCTTTGACCACTCCGAATGAGCATTTGGCGGGGTTGAGTCTCATCTTGTGCTGTCTCAGTCGATTGAAGAATTTTTTGAGATCTCTGAAGTGCTGACCATCTGTCCCTTTTGAGTGAACAATCATGTCGTCCACGTATACCTCTATTTCTTTGTGGATCATGTCATGGAATAGTGTAGTGACTGCCCTTTGGTAGGTAGCCCCAGCGTTCTTGAGACCAAACGGCATGACTGTGTAGCAGAACGTTCCCCAAGGTGTGGTGAATGATGTTTTGTGCTGATCCTCCTCTACCATGAGGATTTGGTTATACCCTGCGAAACCGTCGACAAATGAGGGCACCTCGTATGCGGCTGTGGCGTCGACCAACATGTCTATGTTTGGTAGCGGGAAGTCATCTTTAGGTGATGCCTTATTCAAGTCTCTGAAATCGACACAGACTCGTATCTTCCCATTTGACTTGGCTACTTGTACCGTGTTTGCTAGCCATTCCGGATATTCGATCACTTTGATAAACCCTACGTTCAAGAGCTTCATGATTTCCTCTTTCACTTGCATTGACCATTTCGGCTTAATTCTGCACAGTTTCTGTTTGACTGGTTTAGCGTTGGGTAGCAGCGGAATCTTGTGTTCTACAACTGACTGATTCAACCCAGGCATATCTTTGTAGGACCAAGCGAAGACGTCGACATATTCTTTGAGGAGCTGCGTCAAGGTTTCTCTATCTTCCCCCTTGAAGAAGCTGCCGATCTTTGTTTCTCTGGGGTCTTCCGTTGTCCCAAGATTAACCGTTTGCATTTCCTCATCGTCAATAGGGCCATTTTTTCCACAACGACCTACTTGCTTATCTAATTCTTTTAAGATTTTTTCGTTTTCTTGATCTATCTCATCGTATGATTCATTATTAACGTGTTCGTTATATTGATTATTATTAGTTAATTCATCATTCACGATGTAAGAAATCTCAGGGTACTCGAAAAGATCAAAGTTTTCATTAAGGAAGTAAGGGAATACATGTTCAACCACCGCCTCGATTTCCTCTTGAGTGAGTTCATCGGAGGTGGAGCCTGCTTCTAATGTGAAAGTTACAGGGCCTATCTTCCTGCGGGGATGGGGAGTGCAACCAAGCTCTTTGATCATGAAGTCTTCATCAACAACTGGTACTCCGGTGACGTGCCAGTTTAGAATTGGCTCATCACATTTCTGTATTAGTCTTGTGTAATCAATATTTGGAGCGTCCCCCTTGGAGATTTCATGGATCTGGCTGTCTTCTAACCGGCACAGGTCTTCGAAATGTCGCAGCATGTCTTCTCCCAACACAAAGTCCCATTCGCTTGTCATTTCTGCCTTCGTGCCCCACAAATCTTTAGGGATTAGCGGGACAGGTTCTGTTTCGTCTGGAGAAGCATCGCAGTCGCTGAATATTTCAAAGCCCGGTTGGCGCTTTCCTTTATCATCAGTCCATGGTTCTGAAAAGATAAAGTAGGGAATATTTTCCCCTTCCCGAACGAAGTAGCCATTGAGTGTCTTTCGTTATGGCTCGAGGTTGTAATTCTTGGCCTTTGGGTCTTTGTGGCCTTTGTATGCGGTTCATTCCCACTTGATTTGAGTGAAGTCCCACTCTTCTTCGTCATCCCCATCGTGGACGGAAATGATGTATCCTAGGCCATGCTTTGTGTGAGGTGGGGGAACCGGTGGTGGTTCCGTTATCCCTTGTAAGTGCTTTCCAAGCCCCAATCTAGGAATTGCATCATTTTCCAGACAGGAAGGTTTCCAGAAAACCAAGATGCTTTGGAGTAATCATTTTCGTTGCAGGTTTCTATGACATTCACGGTGCTTTAGGATAAGTAATCAGAATTGAAAGGGAAATACTGACTAACTATTATTGAAAAGCAAACTTGATACTCTTGCTCACAAATGAAGTCTTTAGGCAAGTAGTACCCGAATAAACTAAACTAGACTACCAATCGTTTCTTTTGCAAATAAAGGTAAATGACTGAAAGGAAAAAAGAAGATTTCATTCCTCTAACTCTTCCAACTTATGGCACCTCCGCTAGGAGCAATTTTGATGAGGCCGCTGTCAATTAAATCTTGGATTGCATTCTTCAAGTTGAAACAATCATCGGTATGGTGGCCATAGCATTGGTGGTAGAAAAAGTAGAGGTGTGGAGCTCGCCCTTCTCTCTTGGGTATGTAACCCTCCATTGGGCTCATCTTTCTATCCTTGCGAAGACTTCTGAAGAGATGACCGAGAGAGATATTTCCGATGTCGGAGAAGATCCTACCCTTCCTTCGCTTAGCCATTTGACTGTGAAGGTCTCGAATATGGCTCTCGTAGTGTTGCACAAAGACGAGGTGGCGAGACTGATATTCTTCTTCCATTTGTTCCTTGAGGTCACGGTAGAGAGTATTGAGGCAATACTTGACCCTCTCATCGATGTCATCTTCAATGTGGGCTTCGAGGTTGATACACTTTTGGGTCATAGCCTAGAGTTCGCTTTTGACTTCTTCAAGTTCTTCGATCAGCATTTTTGTCTTGTCAGCTTGGATGGATTCTTCCAAGTTGTGCCATGCATCGTTGTTGTCAATTTGCTACAGGGCTTTGGCGAGTTGAGCCTTGATGTCACTTAGCTCTTCTTGCACAGATGATTTCCCGCTATCGGAGCCACTTTCCATCTTCCGGAAGTCTCTAGCAATGCGGGTGGAAGGTAAATCAAAGGCTTCTCTCCAACCTTCCACATGTTCCATTTCAGCGATAAGGGCCATGGTTAACCCTTGCAAAGTTGGTTGTTCCAGGTCCTTCTTGGTGATGACGTGCTTTTCGGTAGACATTGTGTTGGGAGTCTTGAAGTTGAGTAGCTTCGGAAAACTGACAGAAGAGATGCAGAGATGATATCAGGATCAAATCTAGCCCCAACGAGTCGGAAGCAGGCTTAAATGGCTCAGGCTCAGTTTCAGCAAACAGAGGCATTATCCCGCGCGAGATATGTAGTCCCGCGCGAGATAATCACACGGAAAATCCGTTTTTGAGGGGTTTTTAAGGCCTTTATCAGAACCTAACGACTAAGCAATCAATCCGATTTTTGTAAAACAAAGCCATGTAAGATCATTTTCGAAGGATTATATGTATATATTTTTTTTTTCAAAGGGACATCCAAAATGGTCATTCCGAAGGGACTTTTCCGAGTCCTTCTTAATGTCAATTTTACATGGCTTTGTTTTGGTCAAAAACAAGAAAAGATTACCGAGTCAAAACCGACCAGTCAAGGAGTGATCCTAAAAAGACAATCTACATGAGAATGTGGCGATGCAGGGCTAGAAGGCTAGGCTCCCCGCGATATGACAATCTAAGTGGATTGAATACGCGGAGTAGGATGGTCAAACTTCGGAGAGACCGGCGACTAGGTGGTTGCCGTCATCCGTCCTTAGTGTGGGTCCCGGGTTCATAGAGGGTATGCAGTGCAATGACAGATATATCATGAGTGCGCGTGAGTGATAGTCAATCTAGGTGATAGATAAAAATAGAGATTTTTTTTAAATTAAAAGGAAAACAAATAGTGGCCGCACCAAGTGGTTGCCTACGTTTCTCCCAATTTAGGAAGACTCAGGCCGTCGTAGTTCCACATAAAGAGAGAGAAAGAGAGATAAATAAATTAATTTACAACTCCTGAATCCCCAATGGACCGGACTTTAATTAAATAAAACCCAATCACACGCAGTTTATAAATAATAATCAATTATTTAAATGAAATAAAGATTCGAGTTTTACATCTTAAGGGAGGCCTTAAGATGCGGGAACTCTCCAGATAATGAATTCTGGGATCCCCCTTGCGTGTTCGGCTCTCGTCTTGGACCATGAGATGAACGGGAGAAACCAGAAAACAACCAGATTGCCGAGGCGATATCTCGCACGAGATAGGATATTTCGTGCGAGATATGCCTCATCTGAGAGCAGAAAATCGAATTTACAATAATTTTCTTTGAAAACCTCTCTTTTAATTTTGACGCAAGTTTAAGACTCTTAATTTCAAGTCCCCAACAGAGTCGCCACTGTGAGCGTTGTGATTAATTTCGAGTCGCCACCTATATTATTCGTTTGGAAAACATAGAAAAACCATTTTTTGAAAGAGATTGGGTTCGGGGCTTAGTTTATGGAATGGGTAGGTCAATCCATTGTAGACCTCCTCTGTAGTCATACCCAAATCATCAAACTGTCTCTGTTGCCTTGGCTGGAATCTCCCACCACTAGGACCGTTATTACCCCCTCTCTGCAGGTTGTTGACAATGTTATCTTTAACTGTTTCTCTTCCTTTTGGTGCCATGGCGGAGACTGGGTTCGCTGTCCGGTATCTGAAAACTCCACTACCACTGTTTCCACTAGCATTCGCATTCGGGGTTTGATTAAACACTCTATTTTCACTTCTAGCTCCCATCCCGACCATCTCTCGCAAGTCAGGATACCAACCTTTCCCGATGGCTTCCCTGAGTACTGGCTTCACACACGACAAGAAGATATCTTTTTGGTCTTGTAGGGGAATGGGCTCCGATAGTTCATTAAGCTTAGCATTCCAGCGCTTATAAAACTCCGTAATTGACTCATCAGCCTTCTGGATAGTCCCCACTAAATCATCCCGAGTAGTATGCCATTCTAAGTTGCCTCTATTTTCTCCGAAAAGGCCTTCGTAATCTGGCTCCAAGTAGAGCGGCATTCTTGTTTCAGGGCCAAAAACCATGTGAGAGCTGGTCCTTTCAAAGTCAAATGAAAGTGGGATGCCATAAACTCGGGCATGCAGCCCATTGCTCCCATAGTCATTAAATAAGTATCCACATGCGTTTTCGGACAAGCAGTACCATCGAAGTCCATTTTTGGCATCTTGAATTTGTGAGGTAAAGGCGTTACCTGGGCTGGATCCACCACTCTGAGACCGCTAGAACCTACAGTCAGTTTGTCTATCTGTTGCTGCATTTGCTTCAACAAGGCCGTCACTTCTGGGGTTAAACCGGGAATTTGGGGGATAGCGGGAGCTACTGTTGAAGACGGTACGGGGAAATCTGAATTAGGTCCAACGGGCAAAGCTGCTGATGGGAGACCGAGGGTACTGGGGATACCAAGATTACTGTCCAACAAACTAACAGAGCTGGGAATTCTGTTTCCATACATATCATAGCCATTAAACTGCATGCTGGGGTTCTGGGAGCTGTACTGCGCTGACTGACCTCTGAATTGACCCAGAGAAGAGAATCCTGTACTGACACATGGAGCTGAATACGGAGTGGAGCCATAAAGATGTTGAGTAAGGGTAGAACACACTGCAGGCTGAGGAAAACTGCCTTGGAGCTGAGACTGCTGATACCTCGGAACACTGTCTTGGCAAATCTGATTCCCTGAGAGCCGGTACTGACCACTCTGTTGCACATTATACTGACCACCCTGATAGCCGTCGGAGTACACACTGAACTGGGGTTGGGAATAACTGGCGTGGAACTGAGACCCATACTGAACCTGCGGCATTGGGGCATTGGGAATCGGAGAGGAAGTGAGATCAAGGAAGTTCACTGGATGACCACCGTTCTCGCTAAGACTTTGCTGAGCCACCTAATTATTTGCTTGGGAAGAAGGGGGAGGAAACTTTCCTTGGACATTCATGATCACTCCTGGAGATGGCATTTGCTCGGGGCGCGGGACAAAGCTTGTGGGAGGAGGCATAGCATTTTAACTGGGTGGAGCAGGCTGGACAGGAGAAACGGGTCCAATCTCGTTATTGCCCTCTTCAGTAATTTCCTCATAGGAACCGTCTTCTCTACGGAGCATCGCTATTCCCCGGGCCCTCATGGCCTCAACAAAGCGGTTATGAGCTTCTTCTTCTCGAATCTTGGCATTCTGAGCTAACAGGCGGGCCTCACGCTCCCGGGTCAAAGTGGCTTCCAAATTCATCCTCAACTCATCAGTAGACAGATCATTCAAGCTTGGTGGACTCATCGAACCTGAGCCTCCAGCAGATTGAGCGGCGAACACATCTCCATTCCCTGACATTTCTGATTCTGCACTGACTAAAGCTTCGGAAACTTCTAAAACTTCTTTGACCACCCGAACTAAACGAGCTCCCGATACAGATGATCGACTCCAACTCGCCGTAGCTGCAGGGGTATATATACGGGTTTATGAGGTAGGGAAAGAAGAGGAAATACGGGAGAGGGAGAAGAAATGAAGAGAACGGACTCGTGCAAACAAATTATTTATCTTCAAGTATAAATCAGTGGTTTAAATCCTAAGAACGGTTGGGAAAGGCTAATCCTTTATTTACGCAAACTATACCTTGGGGAAACCTAGGGACGCAACGTTCAAATTACACTAAATGTTTTGCATTTGAAATTAATAATAAGTGATGATACCTTAATCAAAACCTAACACGACGTGGAACGGACGAGTAGCCCCAATTTCTAGGGAAATTTGGGCAGCATAACGGGTATTCTCGGAGAATTTCCAAGAAAAATCCGGCATGACCTCTCGTCGGTGCATGGTGACAATGCGGCATGATCTCTCGTTTAGGACATGCCACAGGAATGACATGTCCTCACGCGAAACCATGTTGCATTGGCAAAATGCCCACAAGGTGCGGGGTTTTGAGGAAGGTAGAAAGACTTATTGGAAATTTCAAAAACAATTCATTTTGGTGTAGTTAAAACGTTGTATCAAAAACCAACCGTGGGTAAGGTTTAAGTGTGGTGCCACCTAAACGCACTAGGGGGATGGGTTTGACATTAGGCGCTCAAGCGTAGGCGAATATTATCACCGTCCGCGATGCCGTCAATCGCACCCGAGGGTTCTAAAGCTATGTGACGTAGTGTGCGGATGACTATATTCTTTTATTTACAAAAAAAAAAGAAACAAAATTTTTATTTATTTATTTTTATTTATCAAAAAGAAAACACACACACACACTCTCTCAGGGAAGAAAAAAGGAACAACAGTCAGCTGAGCAATCTTTCTCTTGATTCAAGGGACTGCCCTCAAACCAGAACCTGAAACCTGTCCAGTGACTACTCTTGTCGCGTGACACAGAACAGCATGGGACAAGGCTGTCGCACGACCAAGAGAGTCACTGAACCAGACCCTGCAAAACTGAGATTAGCCCCTGCCCCCCATTGGCAAAGGATGAAACCAAACCAGTAAAGTAACACATAAAAACCACAAGCAACACACAAAAGGCATACAAGTTGTAAGATCTAATAAAATGCATGCATCGCACATGATTATCAAGAATGCACAAAAAATGAATACATTGGATGTCTAAACGAACGAAAGTATGACCCTCTTAGTTTTCGAAAAGACAGGTTTTCAAAAACATCTATCCCCAGCGGAGTCGCCACTGAATGTGCGCTTGCCCGAATATGATAATAAAAAAGGAGTCGCCACGCCATGCTTTGAGAGGTGCACTTTGAAAAACCTTTTGAAAGAGAACGGGTTCGGGGGTCAGGCTACGTGTTGGGAAGAACCGAGAGTTCACCCAACATGCCTCGTCCATAGACGAGTCTTTCTAATTTAGACATCCAAATAATTCAAAACAACGTGCAAACAACGATAATATGCAAATGTGATGAACATGAATTTTATTGAATAGACAAGATCATTACAACTTGTAGACCAATTGTCCGGGAGGCCACATCCCTTTACATCAATAAGAACAGATTACAAAAGAGATCAG
Source organism: Adenophora triphylla var. japonica (assembly GCA_022495995.1). Lineage (NCBI taxonomy): Eukaryota > Viridiplantae > Streptophyta > Magnoliopsida > Asterales > Campanulaceae > Adenophora > Adenophora triphylla. The sequence goes on along the minus strand of JAFEMH010005142.1, from coordinate 63,533 downwards.
GTCCTCTGCAAAGGATCATCTATGTCGCGTGACACAGGACTCCCTTGTCCAAATATGTCGCGTGACATCAATGGTCACCTTGCAGAGGCTCACAACTAACAGATCACACAACCTTCATATGAACACAAAATTACAATTAAAACCAGATCTAGGCACTAAACAGCATAAACATATTACTGAATATGAAAATAACCAACTAAAACGAATTACAACTGGAACAATGGTCCCTGCAGATGGTCACGACATGTCGCGTGACACAGGACTCCTCATGTCCAAATGTGTCGCGTGACATAGTGTTACCATCTGCAGGTACCTCACAAAATGAGATGCAGATCCAACAGATACACAACAATTATACCAGAACCAATAAGAACAATACGAATTAGATACGAATTGATCAAAGGAGTGTGGATATGGGAGATCCACACTCCCTTGACATCCAAATTGCCAATCTAAGTAGATCACATCATAAGCAAGCAATTGGACTCAAAGCACAAACGATTTAAACAGAGAGATTGCAGTTGCCACTTGATGATCTGAGGCAGATGGAGCCTGATTATCAAGTGGAGAAGAAGGGAGAACAATTAAGCAAGTAGATAAGAGAGAGAGAGAAGGAGAGACTAGTTACCCTTGTAGTCCTCAACTCTTACACCAAGTTAGGTGTAGGAGTCTTCAATTCAACTTCTGAATGGAGATCTGAGCACGAACTGAGGGCTGAATTGGAGGATCTGAAGCGTATGGTGAAGAAGGAGAGGAAATGGGTTGAAGAGAGGTGAGAGGTGAGGGAATTGGTGAGGGAATTGGTGAGGAAGGAGGAGAGAGAGAGTTTCTGAATGAACTTTGGCAGAGTGACTTTGGGAGGTTCCCATTCGGATCCAAAACTGAGAGGGGTAGGGTCTTATTTATAGCTGCAGTCCATGGTAGCCTTGTGTCGCACGACGTAACGTAACCACTTTCCATGCCTCGACTTGTCGCGTGACACAAGGTGACCATAACCATTTTTGGCGCCAAATCTGGTTCTGGAACATTCTTGGATAATTCCTAAAAAGTCCAACAGATTTATTCGTTTTAGGTCCCTTAGCCTGAGCAAAGTACAAAAAAGTACTTCCTTCACGTGAAACTTATGAAATGTTTCCAGAAGTCTCGGGATGGATCGAGAATTTACCAAAATGCCCCTAAATGCAATTTTATCATATTAAAATGCATCTGGAAAGGTCGTAAATTGGATTGGCGTACTTACAATATCTGACCCTATTCATCAGTCAGGTCGACCTAGACCCAGCAGGCGACCTCAACCTTCCAAAGAACATGTCGACCTACAGTGTCCAGGCGTGTATACAATTCTTTCCATAATAGACCCCCTACAAATCAGGAGTTATATATGGACACGATCTCTAATACGTATCTGATCCATGATTCAAGGGATTCAGCACAATCCTATTACAATTATATCTCTCATTATCAACTATAAATACATCACTACATCAACCGTTCCAAGGTAATTGTTGTTTGATATTTTGAATACATTGTTCATTATAATCTTATAAGCTCTCATATACACCGTACTTACTCTCACGCCCGAGGGTCTTCACCAAAGACCATTTCGGCTAGTCGTGGGTTCTGTTTTCAGGTCAAAAGCCAGGAGATCTATCTTGCTGATTGGACAGAAATTGATCCAGCACGATTCTTGCAGCATCAGTTTGGTTCCATTGTCGGGAATCGTTTCTTTTTGACCTCAAAATTCAATAAGCAGAGTAATCATGGTGTCTAATATGCATGTCTCGGATGTCTCGGATGAGCCCAAAGAAGGAAACGCCAGCGGTAATATGGAAGCCGGTGCTGGAAATCGCAATGTTAATATGCCTCCTCCTCCTCCTCCGGTTCTTTAGGCTAGGAGGACGACAAGTTCGAACAGTGTCACTGATGGCAAAGGCTTGCCAGATGGCAGAAGGGAGAAAAGACCTATGGTCGAACAAGAAGCACAGCCCCCTCCAAAATTTCAACAAGCAGGTCGAACGGTCACACGCGACAAGCCAGGTCCCTTAACCAATCCCCTCAGCAGGAAGGAGATGTTGCAGGAGCGGGCAAGAATTTTGGGGGAATAGCTTGATATGGCAGACTCACCAGAGCAGAATGATAGGAGGTCAGAAAGGGAAGCTCCCTCCCAAAACTCCCATAGGCAGCCTGACGGGAGTGCTAGGCAGAACGGGAGTGCCAGGCAGAATGGTGAGCAGCAGATTATACCTCACGTTCGCACCCACATACCGGTTCTACCTGACGACTTGCGAAGTCATCTCAACACGAATAGGTAACAGGAGGCAGAGTCCAATTTGAGGCGACAAAGGGAAGCCGAAAGAAACATACGTAGGTCGCCTGCCAGAACAGAGAGGTCTCATTCCCGTCACGAGAGAAACGGGCACAGGTCGCCCCTTAGAGCGGAAAGATCGAAATCTCACCAAGATAGGAATGGGCACAAGTGACCAATAAGAGGAGATGGCCCAGGTCGCCAATAAGAGGAGATAGGCGTAGGTCGCCTGTAAACTCAGTAAGGTCACCTTCTCATAGAGATAGACGGGGTAGACATGTGACTCCTCCTAGAAGTGAAAGGCATAGGGCCAACCCAAGAAGAGAGCCTCACCAGGACGAGCGACAGAGATCCAACGACGTCTCTCATGCAAGGGATGACCATCCAGATGCTAGGGTGTGGTTGAGTTGGAAGAAAAGGTTAGAACAATGGGAGGTCGACACGAAATAGGATACTGGAAAGGGAAAATGAAATGACCATACTCTTTGAGCCTTGTCCAGATAACTTCTCGAACGACGACCTCCAGTAGGTTTCAAGCTGCCCTCCCTTGAGAAGTATTCAGGTGCGACCAACACCCTGAACCATATGCAACATTTGGAGGCCACCATGTGCTTTGTCTCTACCGAGGATGATGTGTTGTGCAAGGCACTAACCAGCACCCTCACAGGTGCAATACTAACTTGGTTTTTCGATTTGATGCCAGGCTGTATTACCTCATGGAGTATATGAGGAAGAAGTTCTTAGATTGTTTCTCGATAGCTGGAGCCAGAAAGTTGACAGTCACTGACTTGAACAATCTAACACAAGGAAAAACTGAAAGCTCAATGAGTTACTTCACCAAGTTCAAGGAGATGGTCGATCAAATTGAAGAGGACCTGACGGACAGAGAAGTGATAAATTGCTTCAGGAATGGGGTAACCTCCGTAGATTTAGACTACGAGCTACAAGTCAGGAGCGTGAAGACCCAACAAGAAATGTTTGAAAGGGCCTACAATGTGGCCATAGCTGAAGAGAGGAAGGAAAAGAAGAAGGAAAAAGGTTCCAAGTCTGAAGTCGTAGATGCTGATAAGAAGAACCCAGCAAAGAACAATGGTAACAAATAGAACGGGAAAAATAGAACAACGGCGACTAAGAGAGTGCCCGAGACCTTTACCCCATTGACAGTAAGTCACACTAAAATCTTGAATACTGTCGAGCTAGGCCCACCTGCCCCAATGAACCCAGGAAATAAGTTTTGGGTTTTGGGCTTACAAACGCAGGGAAAGAACTTTGAAAAACAACAAAACCCTAGCCCTTAAATCCGTCTAGCATGAAGAGATTAGAAACATGAAATAGAATTTACATACCTTAATGTGATTTGTTTGTTCAAAATGGATCTTCAAAAGCGAACCTCAAAACGAATCTCAAAAACCATTGATGAAGGTTTTTGATCTTCTCCTTGTTCTAAACCTTGTGATGAATCAATGATTTAAAGTCTTCAAGCTTTTGGTAATAAAGTAATCACCCTCTATCAGTAATCCACACGCAAATGGACCAAGAACACTTCTTGTTGGATTGCTAGATGATCCCCGATTATTGAAACGCTTTTCAATAATCAATGGCTATTTGGTAAAATGAATCTATGGAATTTGATCTTTGATTCATAATCAAAATCAACCAAGTAGTGTTTCAAAAAATCTAGTATTCGTCATATATGGCTGGGGCAAAAGGATTATATTTATACTTGTTATAAATCCCTAACCTTTAGGGAAAAGAGTCCTTTTTCCAAGCCAAAACGGGCTTCCAGCGCCGCCAGGACGAGTCATCCCCCAGGGCACGAGTCGTGAGCATGAGTCATCCTTGAGGGGACGAGTCATCCCCTATTGCAAGCCCTCTGATACAATCGTCCCTTCACAAGGGACGAATTGGGCCAACTGGGGACGAGTCGTCCCCTGACCCCAGAATTCACCCTTTTAGCCTTTTTCAATCCGTTCTTTTGTGTGTGACCCTTTAGGAATTATATTTTATGTTGGTAGTGAGTTGAAACTTCAACCTCACAAGACATAAGTGACTTCTAGCAAATCATTATGTCCACCCAATTATATATAACATCAAAGCTTGATTTCTTGATAATCAAATGTACAATCCCTTTGTCCACGATGTCCTATTGAACATGAGTCATGGTCCATATCAACTGACATGTTCAATGCTTTCTCGATTTTGAATATGTTGATAATCCAAATGCATTTGATCTCTATCAAATCACTTGAGTGTGGCCACTCATTTCATCAACATCATTCATCGAGGGGCCCAAGCAAACATCTCTCTCAATGAGAGGGACAAATCCCATCTTTACTTATCATTCATTCCTACAAGAATCCAATCGTGCCAATATAGCCCTTATTGCTATCCGATTAGAGATAGTGTTAGACTATATCAAACACAATTTTCATCATGTGGAAGACGATGATAATCTCAGGTTCAAAGGATTCAATGACACGACTATCATGAGATTTAATCATGACACATATGACTATAGACCATGTCATAAATCTCATAAGTAGGTCATGTCCAATACTTGTTCTCTAGCAAGTATCCATACGTGTAATGTGCATCATATGCATATAATCATCTCCATGATTATCCATTACCAACTTATACTAGTTATTCATAATAACTAGGGACGCAGTTCAATATAATAAACATGTAAATATATAATGAACCAAATAATACTTTCTCTATAATAAATGATAAAGACGATTACATAACTGTTTAGATTATAAGTCAAACATAACTAAACTTCTAGGGCACTACACCAACAATATCCCACTTGTACTAGGCTCCATCTATGTATCGTATACCCATGGACCTCACATGAACATCATGCTTTGCTTGTGCGAGGGGCTTTGTAAGCGGATCCCCAATGTTATCATCGTTTGATACTTTTCATATCTTAACGTCTCCCCGATCAATGAACTCTAGAATGAGATGGAAATGTCTAAGTATGTGTTTGGATCACTGATGTGGCCTTGGTTCCTTTGCTTGTGCAATGGCACCATTATTGTCACAATAAAGTTCCACCGGATTAGTGATACTTGGAACAACCACCCAGTCACTAATGAACTTCTTGATCCAAACTGCCTCCTTAGCTGTATCGAATACCGCTATATATTCAGCCTCGGTTGTAGAATCGGCTATGGTACTCCGCTTGGAACTCTTCCAACAAATTGCACCTCCGTTAAGCATAAACACAAATCTCGACTGCGATCGGAAATCATCCTTGTCGGTTTGGAAGCTAGCATCTGTGTAACCTATTATAACAAGATCTTCTTCCATCCCTCCAAAGACTAAGAATGCATCCTTAGTCTTTTTTATGTACTTAAGAATCGACTTAACTGCCATCATATGGTTCTCACCAAGATCAGATTGGTATCGACTCGTCATGCTCAAAGCATACGAGACATCGGGTCTAGTACAAATTATGGCGTACATAATAGATCCAATAGCCTAAGCGTATGGAACCTCATTCATCCTCTTTTGCTCATCATTTGTCTTAGGACAATGATTCTTGTTAAGAGTAACACCATGACCCATTGGCAAGTTGCCTCTCTTAGAATTTTCCATCATAAATCTTCTAAGAACCTTGTCAATGTAGGTACTTTGACTCAAACCAATTATCCTTTTAGATCTATCTCTATAGATCTTGATGCCAAGGATGTAAGCGGCTTCACTCATATCTTTCATTGAGAAACATTTCCCTAACCAAGACTTGACAGTCTGAAGTGCAGGAATGTCATTTCCAATGAGTAAGACATCATCAAAATACAATAAGAGAAATAGTACTATGCTCCCACTGAATTTCATGTATACACAAGGTTCATCTTCGTTCTTGACAAAACCAAACCCTTTGATCTTTTCGTCAAAACGAAGATTCCAACTCCTAGAAGCTTGCTGCAACCCATATATGGATCTCTGCAACTTGCACACTTTGTTAGAATTTCTTGGATAGACAAAACCTTTGGGTTGTGTCATATACACATCCTCGAGTAACTTCCCATTAAGGTAAGCCGTTTTGACATCCATTTTCCATATCTCGTAGTCATAATACGCGACTATGTCAATTAAAATTCTAACAGACTTAAGCATGGCAACAGGCGAAAAAGTTTCATCACACCATGAGTCTGCCTATATCCCTTAGCTACAAGCCTAGCCTTGTAAGTATACACCTTCCCATTCATGTCAGTCTTCTTTTTGAAGACCCACTTGCACCCTATGGTTTTTACACCTTCGGGTGGCTCAATCAAGTTCCAAACTTGATTATCCGACATGGATTGCAATTCAGATTCCATGGATTCTAACCATTTATCCGATTCGGGAGTGGACATCGCCTCTTGATAGGAAGTAGGTTCGTCATTCTCAATGATTTCAACTTCATTACCTTCCAACACGAGAAATCCATATCTCTCGGGTGCGAATCGTAACCTATTCTGTCACGACCCTAATCCTAGGCACCATTTTAAGCACATGTTGAGCACGTGGGGGTGGGGTGCGTGGCATCTCATTTATGCATTTCATGATATTTGTTAGTTTTAAGTGTTCATTTTAATATTTTGATAACTTAATTGATATTTTAGGATGTTAATAATTAACTTAAATTATTTAATGTCTAAATGTAATAAATAGGAAATTGTGTAGTGAAATTATAATATTTGAAATTTAAATAAAAGTTTATAAAAGTGTTGAAGTGCTTTAGTGTCAAAGTGGAATCTTAAGGTTGTTAGTTGTAGTGATTCAAGCCTTGGAGGAGCTAGAGTGTAACTTGAGTTAATGAATATCCTTGTTTATTCCATAGAGAAGCTTAATTCTCTTAAAACATCAGCCAAGTAATATCTTTTTCTCGCCATTGTTCTTAAAAAGCCAAAACCTAGAATTTCCTTCCTAAAATTATCACAAATTCAATTCTTGTCCGTTTGGCGATCCATTCGCGTTTAAATGTTCGGGAAGCCGAGGGGAGCACATTTATCCGATTGAAGTTTTTCTTATTTTCGAATTATTTGAGGTAAGTTATTATTATTTCCTTCATTTATTGCTCATTCCATGTTTAGAGTTGATATTTTTGTTGTATAATTGGTTCTTGGTATTTTGAAATATTTTCCTTTGATTTGGCAATGTATTTGAATGAGTTAAAGTAAGGTTTGGTTATGGTATTGTTGTTAGGGTGAAAGGATAGGATTAAATTGTTGTTTTATGTTGGAATGGTTGAGGTATATATGTGCATGGCCTTTTTGGAACCTTTTAATTTGGTTGGAAATTGCTTTGGTACATTTTGCTTGGAGTTGGAATGATGGAATTGGTCTTGGGTTGAATTGAAAGGGTTAAGGATGTGATATACTGAAGATTAGATATGGTATTGATGTTTAAGGTAAAAAGGGTTGAGATAAAGGGCATTTTCTTTCCAAGGCTGCTGATGTTTTGACATCAGTATGGAATTCTGCTGAAGGGCACGACTTGTGCCCTGTTGTGAATGTGTGCCCAAATTTTGTTGGATTCACGCGAGTTTGAAGACATCCGAGTTATTTGAAAAACGGAGTCGCCACGCCATTTTGATTACCTCAAAACTTTGAAGAAAAGGTTTTTACTTGGGTTCGGAGGTTAAGTTACCCCTTGGGAAGAACGTTTGGCGTTCACCCAAAGTGCCTTGCCGGAGCAAGTCTCCCAAGATTTCAGTAATCGTGCTTGCTTGCGTGCTTTCTTGTGTGCATGTGTTTGAAAATAAGGGGGGAATGTCCCAAGTTATCTTCCGGACGTACAAACCATTTATTGGTTGTCGCTCGGGATTCCTTGGAATTTTATGTGTTCGGGATTATGATCCCGTCCTCATCTTGGACTTGTGATCATCGCATTTTAACCTCGGGACCCTCGGGACTTGCGTGATCGAGAGAATGACTCTCTTTTGGTCAAAGATGAGGTTCTTTAGAAAAGGAGGGTCCTTAGCCCATCAATCCTACGCTTTAAGACGGTCGAGCTCGTATAGAGGCTTCATACTCTTTCTTAAGCGATAATCGGAGATATAGGGTTCAAGGTTATCCCTTTCCAAAGAAATCGTGAACCTTTAATGGAAGGAACGATGTAAAGATAGGATCTTTTACACCGGTCCGTTCCAAGGTTGGGGGAAAGGGGAAATGCATGATGAAAGATGACTCTTTAATGAAAAGATGACATTTTTGGTTTTAGCAAATGATGCTTTTTGATTGAAAGACATGATCTTTATGCAAGTGATGCATAAAGATAGGATTTTTATGCAAGTGATGCATGAAAAAGGGTTTTGAATGCAAAGGATGCATTTTTATTGAAAAGATTGGATTTTTATATGCAAATGATGCATAAAGATGACATTTTTATTTAAAAATGGGGGTTTTAGGTGCAAAGGATGCACCTTTATGAAAAAGACTACATTTTTATGACAAATGATGTCTTAATGCATGCAAAAGGGGAAGGGGATGATAAAGATATGATCTTTAACTATGAATGCCAAGTCCCAAGCAAGATATATGAATGCAATGAGCAAGTATATTAATTAAAATGCAAGGTTAGGGCGTGCGAGGTTACCAATGGCTTCCTTTGTTTCTTCGGACGGAGCTAGGAGGAGAGGTTGGTCTTGGGTCTTCAAGGAGGAGGGAGATGGCTTCTTTAGCTTCTTCTTCACCTTCTTGAGCCTTCACCAATATTCTTCACGTCTTGGGAGTGACTGATTGTGGGTGTATTGTTTTTGGGGTGGTAATGTTGTGTGTTGAAATGGGTAGAGGAGGCCTCTATTTATAGGTAATCTGGATAAGGCTAATGAAGTCGTGCGGCTAAGAGCAGCGAGCTAATGCAGCCGTGCGGGCTTATCCCGAATGACTCAAAGATTCTAGAACCATGCAAGGTGGCAAATTCTAGAACCCTCCTTCCTAATTAAGAAAAACGTGTTTCTTAATTAGGAAGGATCCTCTTCAGCCCTTATTTAATAAAAACAGTTCCGGAATGTTTCCTAACGCTGGGAAGGTCTGGGGAATTACCGGAAAACTTACCGAAATTGTCGGGAAAATTAACCGGAAGGCATGAGCCAGATTTGGGTACTTACAGAAGCCCCTCGCAAACGTCACTTGCAGGCAAGTGGGGTTTGTCGATAGAAAAGGATCCGATCTGGCGAATGCCGAGACGGATTAGATGACCGAGACGGCCGAGTCGAGTGGCTGAACCTTTTGGAAGGCTACCTACGTATCCCGGAGGAATCAAGCCAGGCCGTAGTTCGGAATAAGATCCGCTGAGGAAGGGAGAAGAGAAAACTTGTCTCTTGCTGGGGAAAATAGAAAATGACCTAGGAGGTCAAGCAATTGATCCTACTGGGGACATGCTAGAAATGACCAAGGTGGTCTCTATGAGGGATTACTTCATCACTGAGGAGTGACGAAGGAACAGGGTGACCAAAGTGGTCGGATGGCTGGACCTTTTATAAAAGGCTACCTACGTATCCCGGAGGAATCAAGCCTTGATCGTAGTTCAAGCTTTGACTAGATCGAAATGTTATTCCTTCAACTTGGAATAACGGAGATCGAAAGAGAGAGCAAAATGTCATTCTTCCTCCTTGGAATGACGGAGATCGCGAGAGAGATCGAAATGTTATTCTTCCACCTTGGAATAACGGAGATCGAAAGAGAGAGCGAAATGTCATTCTTCCACCTTGGAATGACGGAGATCGCGAGAGAGATCGAAATGTTATTCTTCCACCTTGGAATAACGGAGATCGAAGGAGAGAGAGCGAAATGTCATTCTTCCACCTTGGAATGACGGAGATCGCGAGAGAGATCGAAATGTTATTCTTTCACCTTGGAATAACGGAGATCGAAAGATAGAGCGAAATATCATTCTTCCACCTTGGAATGACGGAGATCGCGAGAGAGATCGAAATGTTATTCTTCCACCTTGGAATAACGGAGATCGAAAGAGAGAGCGAAATGTCATTCTTCCACCTTGGAATGACGGAGATCGAAAGAGAGAGCGAAATGTCATTCTTCCACCTTGGAATGACGGAGATCGCGAGAGAGATCGAAATGTTATTCTTCCACCTTGGAATAACGGAGATCGAAGGAGAGAGAGCGAAATGTCATTCTTCCACCTTGGAATGACGGAGATCGCGAGAGAGATCGAAATGTCATTCTTCCACCTTGGAATGACGGAGATCGAAAGAGAGAGCGAAATGTCATTCTTCCACCTTGGAATGACGGAGATCGCGAGAGAGATCGAAATGTCATTCTTCCACCTTGGAATGACGGAGATCGAAAGAGAGAGCGAAATGTCATTCTTCCACCTTGGAATGACGGAGATCGCGAGAGAGATCGAAATGTTATTCTTCCACCTTGGAATAACGGAGATCGAAAGAGAGAGAGCGAAATGTCATTCTTCCACCTTGGAATGACGGAGATCGCGAGAGAGATCGAAATGTTATTCTTCCACCTTGGAATAACGGAGATCGAAGGAGAGAGAGAGCGAAATGTCATTCTTCCACCTTGGAATGACGGAGATCGCGAGAGAGATCGAAATGTTATTCTTCCACCTTGGAATAACGGAGATCGAAGGAGAGAGAGCGAAATGTCATTCTTCCACCTTGGAATGACGGAGATCGCGAGAGAGATCGAAATGTTATTCTTCCACCTTGGAATAACGGAGATCGAAAGAGAGAGTGAAATGTCATTCTTCCACCTTGGAATGACGGAGATCGCGAGAGAGCGAAATGTCATTCTACCACCTTGGAATGACGAAGATCGCGAGAGAGAGCGAAATGTCATTCTTCCACCTTGGAATGACGGAGATCGAAAGAGAGAGCGAAATGTCATTCTTCCACCTTGGAATAACGGAGATTGAAGGAGAGAGAGCGAAATGTCATTCTTCCACCTTGGAATGACGGAGATCGCGAGAGAGATCGAAATGTTATTCTTCCACCTTGGAATAACGGAGATCGAAGGAGAGAGAGAGCGAAATGTCATTCTTCCACCTTGGAATGACGGAGATCGCGAGAGAGATCGAAATGTCATTCTTCCACCTTGGAATGACGGAGATCGAAAGAGATCGAAATGTTATTCTTCCACCTTGGAATAACGGAGATCGAAAGAGAGAGTGAAATGTCATTCTTCCACCTTGGAATGACGGAGATCGCGAGAGAGAGCGAAATGTCATTCTTCCACCTTGGAATGACGGAGATCGCGAGAGAGAGCGAAATGTCATTCTTCCACCTTGGAATGACGGAGATCGAAAGAGAGAGCGAAATGTCATTCTTCCACCTTGGAATGACGGAGATCGCGAGAGAGATCGAAATGTTATTCTTCCACCTTGGAATAACGGAGATCGAAAGAGAGAGCGAAATGTCATTCTTCCACCTTGGAATGACGGAGATCGCGAGAGAGATCGAAATGTTATTCTTCCACCTTGGAATAACGGAGATCGAAAGAGAGAGCGAAATGTCATTCTTCCACCTTGGAATGACGGAGATCGCGAGAGAGAATGCATTTTGTAAAGAAGTAAGAAGGACTCAATGATTTTTGTAAAGAAAGTGGGATGTACCCGATAATTTTGTAAAAGAAGTGAATTAAAAATGCCAAAGGCAAATAAAATGATCCACAGGGGATAAATTTGTAAAATAAGCCTCGGGGGCACTGGAGGGAAAAATTTGATTGATATGATTGGAAATGCCAGGGGCATAAAGGGTAAAACAGGCCTACGGGGGACAAAATTGTAAAATTGAGCCTCAGGGGCAAAATTGCAAAGAGATGCTGGTCCCTTACTATAAGGATGGAAACGGGGTGACCTAGGAGGTTAAACGGCCGATCCTATTAGGAATGTGCCAAATAAAAGGGGGGTGACCAATGTGGTCAGATAGTTGGACTTTTATGAAAAGCTTACGCACCATTGAGGAATGGGGAAAGAAAAAAGGTGACCAATGTGGTCGGATGGCTGGACCTTTTATGAAAGGCTACCTACGTATCCCGGAGGAATCAAGCCTTGGTCGTAGTTCAAGCTTCATCTAGACAGTTAGGAACGATGTCTAGGATCCTTGAGGTTTTGACAATTAATGGAGGTTGTCACCTGAGGAAGCTAAAGCTTACGTCACTATCGAGTAGATAGAGGTAGCTATAGCTGGACAAACTTGAGCATACTTCTCAATCTGTGATAGAGGTAGCTAGAGTTGGATTTTTTTTTGACAATTAGGAAACTGTCGCCTGGTGTTATCTCGTTATAACGGAAGTAACGGAGGCGCTTTTTAGGAGAAAATGTTATCATTAGCAATTGGCACGTTACTTGAGCCTAGGGGTGATTTTTTCTTGGAAACATGGTAGGGACTGGGTCTGGATGTACATATGGAATTGTGTTTGGGAATCGTTTAAGACGGGTTTCAAACAGGTGGGGTTGTATCCCTTGGGCGCGGACTGAACTGTTGTTGTTGCTGAGATGTTGTCAACGTGGACTGGATTTCCCTCTTGGGCTGAGACTGGGTTTAAACCTCGAGTCTCGATGAATGTTCCTTTCTCACATTCTGGCATTTGAAGCTGATGCTGACAGGCTTTTATAACCAAAGACTAAAGCAGATGTCATAGTGACCAAACCTCTCTTCTAGGGATGGATACAACTTATCGAAGCCCCTGGTCTAAGGAAATACTCTGCAAAAGCCCTATATCTTATTGAAGTAAGGAAAGATCCTTTCACTGGCAAAGCCCCGGTTGGATGAACTGAGTAGGCAATGTTTTAGGTTACGGACAAGTGACTTGATGAAAGCCCCAATCTGATGACCTAGCAAAAATCCCAATATGATTGGTACTGCGAAAGTGATCCTGAGGTTGATCTGACCAAAATCGAATCTATCTAGGGACCTAGTGAAGAACCCGATGCGAACCCCAAACATGGCTAAAGAAGCCCCAGTTTAAAGGAATGGCTTGGCAAAGCCCCAGCCTTGGAGAGTTTCGAGGCAGCCCTAATGCGAATTGTAGCAGAAGAGGGAGAACCTATCCTTTTTTCTCTTTTTTTTTTTTTATTTTCTTTAATCAATCACCAACCTTAAGAAGATGTGAAAGAGAAGAAATTTAGGAAGATATATACATGCAGGGGCATATTTTTCGAAAGGTGGGAATAGATCCCAATTTTGTGTTATTTTGACGGCCTTATTCGATGTAGGCACAAAACTCGCTTTGTGTTTGACTCTTTTGAGAGAGTATAAGCGTAGAAAGGTTGGTAAAAGTGTATGGAAGCCCCTGCTGACAGAAAATCAGTGTTTAGCACTATTTTTCCTAAGATGTAGAAAGAGAAGACTTGTCAAGACATCTGAAAACTTGTTTTATTTACGATGATCACAAGATTGCTTAAAACCCTTTATTAATGTTCGGGTTATTCAACCACTAATCTCGATATGAAAAAACATTCTTATTAGTCATGAGGAGAAAGTCAACCAATGCCGCGGATCAAGGTTGGCTGGTGTGAAAGAAAGGTTTGTGTATAGGGAGGTCATTGATGAGACCGGGTTTTCTGGGATCTGACTGTGTCTATGGGAGAGGTCATTTGATGAGACCGAATTCTCTGGGATTTGAATATGCTTATGAGGGAGGTCATTGATGAGACCGGATTTTCTGAAACTTGGATATTCTTATGAGGGAGGTCATTGATGAGACCGGATTTTCTGAAACTTGGATATGCTTATGACCGGACCATTGCTGGTTGCCTACGTTCCCCTCATTGTGAGGAGCTCAGGTCGCCGTAGTTCGGCCTTGGCCGGACTGTGTTTGGGCTTTGGGATTTGTGGTTCCTTTAGTGAAAAGGCTCGGATGAAAAGATTGGATGGTGAGGCTTGGGCCTCGGGATGATTCCTTGACCAAGTCATTTTTGGACGACTGCTTCTGATTGCTTCCTCTTTCATTGGGGAAGAAAGGATTTGCACGTGCCTACAGGCTCTGGCTTTGCTTCGGCCGCCCCATTGTTATCGACAACTTTTGTTCTTCGAGCTTTGATTTTGCCTGTCCGTCAAGCTTTTGATGGGCGGTGCTGGGTCCTTGGCCTCATTTTTTTCTTTTATTATTTTTTTATGTTCAACCCTGTTTTTTGCCTAGACCGCCCTTTTTTTGGGATTTTCAGCCTAGCTGGGCATTACTCTTTTTGCACTAAGATTTTTTCCTTCTTTTTTTTTTTATGTGCAACCCTGTTTTTTGCCTAGACTGCCCTTTTTTTGGGATTTTCAGCCTAGCTGGGTATTACTCTTTTTGCACTACATTTTTTTTTTGAAGCACCTGAGGGCCAAGGCGAGCCCCTGCTTGAACATTCTTGATACCCTTGAGGTCTGAGTCAAGCTCCTATGTCGTTGTCGACACGGGGTCAATCTTTCGAAGCTGAGTGGCCTTTTGTTGTCCCTTGATGTTGCCGCCGTCGTTGACTTGGTCAAGATGAAGGTGGGGGCATGATTGGGAAAGTGTATGGCTTGATGGAGGTCTTTTGTGGGGTAAGGAAAGTGTATGGCTTGATGGCATTAGTTGACTTTCTCACACTGATTAATCGGAACGTGAATTATTTCAAGAGATTATTTGTTGAGCAATGCAAATGATCATATAAAATAAAACCATTTCATTAAATGTAATGTAGGTGTGCAAATAATGTCTTAAGTCTAGCAAGAAAAGAAGAAGACTCTTTTATAGAAAATTGAAGATTAATTACAATGTCCATGGAGGACTTGATTTGAAAGAGAAAAGTACTAGAACCTACGAAGGTTGACTGAGAGACTATTTTTCTCTTTTTTTTTTTTTTTTTTTTTAAATCTTGCTTAAGGATAAGTAGACCCTAGTCTAGCTACTCTTCGCCGGTTGGACCGCTGTAACTTGAGCTTTCCTTCGTAGATCGCCCACCGAATTTCTTTCTTCGTATCCACACACTTGTCTGTCACATGCCCAAAATGCTTGTGGTACTCGCAGAACTTGGTCCTGTCAACTCTACTGGGGTTTCTTGGCTTATAATTCTCGAGAGGTGTGAGAAGGCCTCGTTTCACCAAATCATCGAAAACTTTGCTCATGGGCATCCCGAAATCATCAGACTGACGTTTCTGACCTTGTACATCCTGAATCGACCTCTTACCATAGCTTTCTGTTTTTGGCCCATGGAGGTTCTCGAGCTTCCCATTTTCTATCAACTTATGGATCTCATGCCTCAAATAGGTGCAATCATCAGTGTTGTGCCCAGGGTATTGATGGAAAAGACAGTGATTGGACTCATCCAACCGAATACTGGGGTTCCTGGGCTTCCAATTCTCCAGTGGCTTTATCAGCTTTTCTTTCATCAGCTCTTCCAGAATCTTGCTTAAAGGCATATCCGTATTGCGGAGTTTTCGGGAGACATTGTTGTTCTCAAGACTCGGAGTTCCATTGTCCAGTTGGTTCCATTGTTGGAGTTGGCTGAAGGAGGCTACGACACTCTTTCCTTTGTGAGGAACTGGTGCTGACATGGGTACAGTTGCTGTTTGGTGCTGGTGGCATTGGGTCATGCTTGGTGGAGTCATTTCCTTGCTTGGTTCGACGTCTGGGGTCAAGGGAGTATTGATACTCATCATGAAGTCAAACTTCTCTTGCATTTGTTTCACTTGTTCCATCAATATTTCCACATGGGGGTCAACGGGGACTCTCGAGTTATTGGAAATCGCAACAGGACTTTTATCGGCGGAGGGAAACACAGTAGCAAACTGACGGCTGAATTCATTAAGCCTAGTAGGTGACAGCTGGAGACTTGAATCATCCTGTGGCAACTCATGATCGCACTCAGGTGGGTGTAGGGGTTTCAGAACATAGCCACATAACTCAAATTGATTATGCGAAGCCGGAGCGTAAACTGGCAGGTATTGCTGAAACTGAGGAACAGGTGAGGTGAAGCCCAATCCGTTCTGAGGAGCTGAGGGCGATGGAGCCCGGATGAGCTGGGATGTTGGAAAGGACTGAGGAGGAGTGGTCCTTGGCAAGGGATCGTATGTGGATGGAGGAAGGTATTGGTTATAGGCAGGGGGGTCTTGGTCATAGGATGAAGGGACTGAAATCACTGTTTCCAAAGTCTCATCTTCGACTACCACCAGAGAACCGTTCGACTTAACTGTGACCTGAACTCCATGACGACGGAGTGCGTCAATGAGCATGGCTTGCTGTTCTTGATGAACCTTATGGGCGCTTTCCAAAGCCAGGACTAACTCTTCCTTCCTAACCATCTGATTCCCTGCACCCTCACTGTTTTCTGTCAAATCTGCCATTCTGACTCTCTGAGCTGATGAACTGTCTGAACCTAAGGTTTTCTCGAAAAGCCGCCGACCCAAAGATTCTAGCCCACTTCTTTCTCGCTGCGGGAAAGGGACAGGCAAGGTTTAGGCTCGAGGATAGGTAAGGTAGGTAAGATTTAGACTTGGAGGTAAGTGTTTAGGCTAAAGGCTCAAGTAACATGCACTTATCGCTTAAGTTTTTACTCAAAACACATTTTCTCCTAATCCTAATTGATCGGAAAAGATGAGACCTTGAAAGGTCAAGATTGAAATTTGGAGATCGGACCGAGGAGGTCTCGATTAAGGATTTGACCATGAAAGGTCGAGATGGGAAATCGAAAATCGGACCGAGGAGGTCTCAATTAGGAATATGACCATGAAAGGCCGGAATAGAAAATCGGAAATCGGACCGAGGAGGTCTCGATTAGGGTTTGACCATGAAAGGTCGGAATAGAAAATCAGAAATCGGACCGAGGAGATATCGATTAGAGATTTGACCATGAAAGGTCGGAATAGAAAATCGGAGATCGGACCGAGGAGGTCTCGATTAGAGATTTGACCGTGAAAGGTCGAGATAGAAAATCGGAAACCGGACCGAGGAGGTCTCGATTAGGGATATCAGAGATAGGAAAATGCAATTATGATTACATTAATTGTTCAAATTTACTTAAAACAATGTCTTTTATTTATTTCTATTTGGTTGGAAAAGGGGGTTTGCCCTTCTTTTTCGCAACTACTCTAGATCCTGGATCAGTGGGTTCCGTCACTACGTCTATAAGCCCCTCGTATTCCACCTGTATTTCGACCTTCCAGGGTGGACAGCCCCGGGCGAGGGTCCTATAGGGCACGCGGATCCCACCGACCGAGAGTAAAGAACGCTCCTAACGGGTCTAGCGGGTCATAGGAACTTTCAACGCACGAGCGATGCGGATTATAGTCAAGGCAATACCGGGAAAGTCTCGTCTCTCTGCCTTGACGGATCTTTGGCAGAATTTCGCTTGAGCGAATGACGTTTTGACTTTCGGTAATGTCCGAGAATATAATAGGCATGGGTCGGGCGGTAAAAAGCCGGATGACACGGTGTCACATTGAACTTCGTTGCATACGCCGGGCGTGAGTTAGAATCGAAGTCAATGCCGGGTCAAGATCTTGCCAATTTTTTTCTTGTCGGAATTTTAGCAGAGCTTCGCTTGAGCGAAAGATCTTTTGTTTTGTTGGCGAAGACTCGGTCTTGACTCTTACGCATTTCGTGCAGGTCAAGGTCAATAGTCAATGGGAGTTGAGATCTCGCCAATTTTTCCTTGTCGGAATTTTGGCAGAGTTCTTCTTCCGTTATGAACTAAGGCTTGACCTTTACGAGGGTATGCAACTAGGCTATATGACACGGACTAGACCAAAAACCAACCAAAAGTCACGGTTTTTTGAAACGTGTGACACGGACTGTGCATTGGTCGACACTGGCTGCCATGGGGAGGTTGGGATGATTCCGTGCGTGCCCGGGAGCATCGTAAGGCATCCGTGGCTGCAGTGGAACCACCCTCGGGTTTGAAGGACGTGCGTGCAAAGTGTACAGGATATATCAGGTGCGCGTAGTGTGCGGTCTCCTAAAAATGTTCCTTTTTGAGTTAAAACAGAGATTTTCATAAATGTGTTTTAAAGGAATGATTTCCGGGACGGGGGAAAATGCAACACATAAGCACGTAAAATTTTCTGGGAGCCCCAGTCAGTCATGAAGCTGAGTAGCCCCAAGCTGCTAGGACTGCCAGATTAACCATGATTTTTTCCTGGTGGAATTGCCACTGAGGTCGCCCGGTCAGAATCCAAGGAGGATTGAGCCGTACGACTGCATGGATCAATTTTCCAGGTTCCACTCCTTTTGCTATTTTTCGGGTTGTTTCCCGTTTCAAAGTATGCACAAATTCCAAGATGCAAATGATGCAATGCATGGTAAAGAAAGCAAGCACGATTAATGAAATCGGCGATGGGAGTCTAACCCGCTCAAAGGGAAAAGCTTTCTTTTATTTTTTTTTCAAAATTGTTTTTCGAAAAGGGATACTGGTACGTGGATTGTTAAACCACCGGTTATCCCAACTCCCACGTCAGGGAGTGTACAGGAAGGGTAAGTGGTTTCCACCTATATACCGAGTATCGATTTTAGTTTGTTTTGAAAATAGAAGCTTTTCTCCTTTGGGATGTCCCCAGCGGAGTCGCCAAACTGTGAATGTGTGCCCAAATTTTGTGTTGGATTCACGCGAGTTTGAAGACATCCGAGTTATTTGAAAAAAACGGAGTCGCCACGCCATTTTGATTACCTCAAAACTTTGAAAAAAAGGTTTTTACTTGGGTTCGGAGGTTAAGTTACCCCTTGGGAAGAACGTTTGGCGTTCACCCAAAGTGCCTTGCCGGAGCAAGTCTCCCAAGATTTCAGTAATCGTGCTTGCTTGCGTGCTTTCTTGTGTGCATGTGTTTGAGAAAAAAGGGGGAATGTCCCAAGTTGTCTTCCGGACGTACAAACCATTTGTTGGTTGTCGCTCGGGATTCCTTGGAATTTTATGTATTTGGGATTATGATCCCGTCCTCATCTTATGACTTGTGATCATCGCATTTTAACCTCGGGACCCTCGGGACTTGCGTGATCGAGAGAATGACTCTCTTTTGGTCAAAGATGAGGTTCTTTAGCAAAGGAGGGTCCTTAGCCCATCAATCCTACGCTTTAAGACGGTCGAGCTCGTATAGAGGCTTCTTACTCTTTCTTAAGCGATAATCGGAGATATAGGGTTCAAGGTTATCCCTTTCCAAAGAAATCGTGAACCTTTAATGGAAGGAACGATGTAAAGATAGGATCTTTTACACCGGTCCGTTCCAAGGTTGGGGGAAAGGGGAAATGCATGATGAAAGATGACTCTTTAATGAAAAGATGACATTTTTGGTTTTAGCAAATGATGCTTTTTGATTGAAAGACATGATCTTTATGCAAGTGATGCATAAAGATAGGATTTTTATGCAAGTGATGCATGAAAAAGGGTTTTGAATGCAAAGGATGCATTTTTATTGAAAAGATTGGATTTTTATATGCAAATGATGCATAAAGATGACATTTTTATTTAAAAATGGGGGTTTTAGGTGCAAAGGATGCACCTTTATGAAAAAGACTACATTTTTATGACAAATGATGTCTTAATGCATGCAAAAGGGGAAGGGGATGATAAAGATATGATCTTTAACTATGAATGCCAAGTCCCAAGCAAGATATATGAATGCAATGAGCAAGTATATTAATTAAAATGCAAGGTTAGGGCGTGCGAGGTTACCAATGGCTTCCTTTGTTTCTTCGGACGAAGCTAGGAGGAGAGGTTGGTCTTGGGTCTTCAAGGAGGAGGGAGATGGCTTCTTTAGCTTCTTCTTCACCTTCTTGAGCCTTCACCAATATTCTTCACGTCTTGGGAGTGACTGATTGTGGGTGTATTGTTTTTGGGGTGGTAATGTTGTGTGTTGAAATGGGTAGAGGAGGCCTCTATTTATAGGTAATCTGGATAAGGCTAATGAAGCCGTGCGGGCTTATCCTGAATGACTCAGCATTCTAGAACCATGCAAGGTGGCAAATTCTAGAACCCTCCTTCCTAATTAAGAAAAACGTGTTTCTTAATTAGGAAGGATCCTCTTCAGCCCTTATTTAAAAAAAAACAGTTCCGGAATGTTTCCGGAACGCTGGGAAGGTCTGGGGAATTACCGGAAAACTTACCGAAATTGTCGGGAAAATTAACCGGAAGGCATGAGCCAGATTTGGGTACTTACACCTGTGGCATGAGTCGTCCCCCCCCCTTTGTGCAGTCGTGACATGACTCATGTAGAAAAGTGGACTCGTGCTGAAGTGGGGCAGGAGTCGTGCTGTGGGGCACGAGTCGTGCCTTGCTATGTTCACTCTGTATCAGTTTTCAAGCCTTTTAAATCTTAGATCCCTAATACATCTTTTAACACAATTTGACCCTAATCAAAGTACAACATATGAGCTATACAATGATGTCTTAACTTGTCAAAAAGGATATTAGGATGATGCTTAAATATTGTCTTGAAAATGGTTGAAAAGCATAATGTGGAACTTAGCCAAAATTGTTCCAAACTTGGTAAATCAATCTTGAACCGTTATAAAGGGTACTCAATGTTGTATAGTGAATATGTAGGGCTTGCTTGTGATACATTTATCCCATACTTGGTTACATATTCATGGTTTTGTTTTTCAAATAGTGTATGAAATATATGTTGCACTATTTTATTGGTTTGAACATGAGTACTAATACCATGTTGTTGCATTGATATCCCAAGTGTGGATTTATTTTCAAGTATCTATTATGTGCTTGAATGTGTTTATATCAGCTGATGTTTAGGGGTATATTGGAATACGATCAATTATGGAAAATGTTCTATAAGGTGATCGAATTACATTGTACATGTGATTTTCCCCTTTTGTGGCCACAGATTGGGGTGATAGCTTCTGTATTGAGCCAAAAGACTTTACAGATAGCTAGTATCTTATATGGTTCTCTGAAAAATGAGTCTTATAAGATGTGAATATGCTTAAGCAGTTCACAAAAGAGTGGAGTTTTACTCCCATGTTGTACGACATATTGTTCAAACGGGAAAGGTAAACTAAGGTAACGTAATGTGTTTACCGCTTTAACAATGTGATGTGAGCAACCATATTTTGTGTTGCATCTTATATGGCATCTTATTGCATCATAAATGCTTATTGAGATTTATTCTCACCCCTTTGCCCTTTACTGTTTTAGATCGCGCTGAGACAGGTGGACTAAACTAGTGAGGTCGGGAAGGAGTTTGGACAACGTTCTTTATGGATTGTCAGGGTGTGTTTAGAGTTGGTTGGTTGTGAGTAGTAGTTGGAAGTTACGATTTTGGGAGATTGTATATAGAACACTTTTGTAAAACATTTTCATTTGTGTTTATGTTGTAACTAAACATGTGGTTTGTTTTCTTTCAAAGTTGGTTTTTGTAAACCTATCTCCAAGTGGAGAAGTGACTTGTTTTATGTTGGTTATGAAATTTTGTTTTTACCTTTCATGTTAAACAAATGTTTTCTTAAATTTAGGTGGTTTGTGTTAGTAAGGGGACCCTCCCGATCGGGGCACGAGCTAAGGTTCCGAGTTGGGGTCCCCACAGTTGGTATCAGAGCTCGGTTTAAAAGTCAAGGGTAGATGTCTAGATTAAGGGGGAGTGTGTGATAACTGATGACGAGTGTTTGATGCAGGGGTTTATATCATGGCGGGAAATGATTATGATCAACAAAGGGCTCAAGAAAATGTGGGTAATGTCGGGGCAGGAGGAAATCAAAATGAAGAGATGATGAACTTGTTTCGAGTCTTTTTACAAAATATGGGAACTCGAGGACCAACTCCGAATCAACCTGAGGGACGTCAAGGACATGGGTTAGAGAAGTTTGTGAAGATGAATCCACCTTGTTTCAATGGAGATCCGGATCCTTTAAAGGCAGAAAGATGGCTAGAGGCGATGAACAAGATATTTGCGGCTATGGAATGTCCTGATGAAGAGAAGGTGAGATGTGCTGTTTTCAAGCTTGAAGGGCCAGCGGAGCATTAGTGGCAGATATTGAAGGAAAGTTGGGAGCGGGATCATATGCCCCATACTTGGGAGAATTTCACCCAGAGGTTCAAAGAATACTTTATTCCCATGTTTACCTGTGATAAGAAGGAAGTGGAGTTCTTGGGGCTAGAGCAAGGAACTATGATGGTGGCCCAATATTCAACAAAGTTCACGAAGTTGGCTGGGTATTGCCCTCACTTGGTATCGGAGGAGAAGAGAAGAGTTTACCGGTTTGTGAAAGGTTTAAGATTAGAATTCCGTAAGCAATTGTTGACTAACGACTTGACCGACTATCAGGCGGCAGTGAATAGGGCATACAGGATTGAAAATGACATTGAGGAGCACCGTGGTAGACCTGAAGGTAGTAGTGGAAGCAAACCAAGGTTTCAAGGACAAGGCTCCGAGCATAATAGAGGACAGCCAAGGTCTTCAGCTCCAGGGGTGGTTCGAGGAGGAAATGTTATAGCTCCTACAACTCGTCTAGTTTCAAGTCAGTTTGGTACTGTTTGTAATTTTTATAAGAAAGTGGGGCATTTCGAAGATCGATGTTGGAGCAAGCAAGGCAAGTGCCTTGAGTGCGAGGCAGTGGGACACTTCAGGAGGAATTGTCCTAGGTTGCAGCGGGGACAAGCTTCGGGAAGTGGACAGCAAGGTGGTCAACCGAGGGGTGGTACGAAGCGAGATAATGAGGGGAAACCAAAGGAAAAGGTCCAAGGGCGAGTCTTTGCTTTGGGTCATGGAGAGGTGGATCCCACAGCTGTCATTAGAGGTATATTACCTGTCTCAGGAGTTAAGGCTCGTATTCTTATAGATCCCGAGTCATCTCATTCTTTTGTGGCATCGCATTTCGCATTTACTTTGCATAAACTGCCTAAGATTTTGCCTTATGTGTTGGAGGTCTCTTCTCCTATAGGAGAGTGCCTTGAATCTTCTTCGATTTAACGTGGTTGTGACGTGATTATATGTGGGTATGTATTGCCAGTTGATTTGGTAGAGTTACCAATCCGTGATTTTGATGTTATTCTTGGCATGGATTGGTTGACTAGTTATCATGCATTGGTAGACTATCGTAAGAAGCGAGTCTCCTTTTTTATGCCTGATTTGCCTATGTTTGTGTTTGATGCGGATAAGTCCTTATTTGGTATTCATGTTATATATGCATTAAAGGCTAGAAAATTGTTGTCTAAAGGGTGTGAAGGGTATTTGGCTTATGTGTTAGACTCGAGTAAGAAGTCACCCAAGTTATCTCATGTTCCGGTTGTGAATGAGTTTATAGATGTGTTTTCAACTGAATATTCTATGCCTCTGGATAGGGAAGTGGAGTTTTATATTGATTTAGTGCCAGGTACTTCACCAATACCAAAAGCCCTTATAGAATGGCTCCGGCTGAGTTGAAAGAGTTGAAGATTCAGTTGCAAGAGTTGTTAGATAGGGGCTTCATTCATCCGAGTGTTTCACCCTGGGGAGCACCGGTATTGTTTGTAAGAAAGAAAGATGGTACCTTGAGATTGTGTATTGATTACCGTTTGTTGAATCAAGCTACTATCAAGAATAAGTATTGTGAGGACCCCGACCCGGAACCTACACGTGTCCCGAGCTGGAGCGTCCTCGAACTAACCCAAAGATCCTAAACTTTTAAAACTTTGATTTAACTTTCAAACATACACACAACCATTTTAAAATAACTCTACTCCTTTCCTCATTGGAGGAAGAGTTGACCAACCTTGAAAATAATAAACGGTTTTAGTTACAAAAAGATATCGAATATAAAATAGAGTTAAAGTTTATGAATACAAACCCTTTAAAAGAATTATGCCAAAATACACATTCTACACCAACCTATACATAACCCGAAAATTCCCAAAATACCACTTCTAAACTCCTTTCCGCCCTTACTTGGTCGGTCCACCTGTCTCGGGATCTAAAACATTAAAGGGAGAGGGGTGAGAATAAATCTCAGCAAGCTATTATGAATGCAGCAATATGCCATATAAGATGCAACACATAACAAGTTGCATACAACACATTGGAAAAGTTGTAAACACCTTACATTACCTTGGTTTACCTTTTCCCGTCTGAACATTAGTCATACAACATTGGGTATAATAATACTCCAATCTTAAGTGAGCTGCTTAAGCAATACTCATATCTTATAAGACCCGTTTTTCAGGGAACCAAATAAGATAGTAGCAACTCTGTAAGGCTTTTGGCTCAATACAGATGCTATAACCCCAATCTGTGGCCACAGGAGGGGACGGTCACAGGTATAACATAATCCGATCACATTAGGTCACACTTCCATAATTGATCGTATTATGTTATACCCCCAATATCAGCTGATTAAACACATTATCAAGCACATACTAGTTACTTGAAATATAATCCACAAAGGGGATAAGCAACATAGCCACATGGTAAAATATACTCATGCTCAACCAACATCATAGTGCAACATTTAGGTAATACACTATGCATAACATAATCAATGAATATGAAATCAAATGAGGTAACAATACAACCGGATAATCCACACTTAGGATAATATAATAACATGCTAAATAATCCACCAAGGGGATAAGCAATATAACAACATCTCATAAACAATTCCTACATAGTCATTACACAACCTCGGATAACCTCAATAAGAGTTCATGATCTACCTCCCAAGTTTGAACTACATTGGTGAAGTACGAATCAAGCTTAATAACCAATTTAGGACAATATTCTATATTACAAGGTCTTTATAGGAATTCATGTTAAATTTATCAAGTTGGGGTTACATTGATAAAGCTAAATAAGATTACCAACAATTTCTGATTCAGACTTAACGTGCTTCCGTAGTTCCATAGTAACCCAATTAAGGTGTCATTAAGTGATACAATTGTTCTAAGTATAACCTAGGTTAAAAGGATTAATTCATATCCGGAAAGGTTAGATTCCAAACTTTATTTTGGTTAAGGATCATACTAGGAGGTTACTAGTGAAAATTCAGCGAAACAGGGAACTGGGCCAAATTCTGCCAACATGGGCGACCGCCCATACCTCTTGGGCGACCGCCCAAGAGGGTTTTTAGGCAAGGATGAGATTCTGGCCTGATGGGCGGCCGCCCAAGCCCCCATGGGTGACCGCCCAAGGCGATTTCCAGCACAATTAAATTTCTAACTCTTTCTTCTTAGCTTCAATCCCTTTTCCTTTTCTCTACTTTAAATTCAAGAACACCCAAAGGATTTCTTAGTCTTACCAAGTTCATCCTAACTCATGTAAACCCAAGATAAAGGAAACCTAGATTATTTATCCCTAAATATTCCACCCATTTCATTTCCTCTAAATCATCTTTCAAGAACATTATCTTCAACCCATCTCATTCATCAATCGTCCACTTCCATTAAAGTTTCCAAGGCATGAAATAACATCATGTGGACAAGAATAACATTTAAAGACTTATGAATAAGTAGAAGAAGGAAATCATAACAACTCACCTTAGGGTTTTAGAATGGAAAGTTGAATCTTCTTAACTTGATTTGTTCCTCTAGGTGATCCAAGCTCAAAGATGCCCTTGGACTTGAAAATGGAGGAGAAATGGCTTGGCTTCAAGACTTGAGATTGGGAGCTTCCATGGAGGTTTCTTTGCTAGGGGAAGTATGAGAGAATGAAGGAGTAAGGAGGAAGGAGGGGAAATATAAGGAGGGTAAGGGGAGGGACACTTGGCAAGCTTAGGGAGAGGAAGCCCTTTTTGGCCCCCCAAGCAAAATAAGGCTTTCACCCAATTAAATTAATCCATCCCCCTAATTATTTATTCTACCCATTTTAACCTCCTCTTACTATTTATCTATTTGTTATTTTTATTATTTCCCCAAGGTTCTTATTTAATATCCAATAATTTCTTAAAAGATTCTAAATTTACTTTTCACCCAATTTATCTTAAATTAAGGATTTAAAGACATAATCGAACACATAAAGATAACATAAATATTAAAAGCATATAATATAATATTTAAATTTAGTGCCTAGGGTTGGGGTCGTCACAATCACTCCCCCTTAAAGAAAATTCGTCTCGAATTTGACTGTCACTTACCTAATTGTTCAACCCGCCTCGGTTACATGTATACCTCAGACTCCAACTCTCAAATAGTCTCTTCAATGTTGTGATTCTTCCCCAAGATTCTAATTTCATTAATGATACGATATTACAACTTAATGTTCCCAGAATACCTTATAATTATCACTAACCCGAATTTTCACGACCTCAATAACAATATAAATAATGAAAGTATTACAACCTATGCCACCAAATATATTACAATATTGCATTTAAAACTTTAAATAATCTATAAGCTGCTCCAAGCCAATCTATGATTCAAGTCACCAACCTTTTTCCAAAACTTCAAATGGATTAACAAATTTTGGCGCCAATTTACCTTAGGCCTTGCTTCTCCAACCTCACCCCAACAAATTAGAGATCGATATTTATTCCCTAACAACGCCTCATACGGTTTTACCTTAATGCTAGAATGATAACTGCTACTATACACATCCACCACTAGTAATCATATTTCCTATCGACTACAAAAATCCATTGTACATGCCCGTAGCATATCCTCAATAATAATTAATGATTCCACAATTTTTCACAAAGTTAAACTCAATAGCATTCCTACATTCCAATAGGATCTTCCAAAATGAATGACTATCCAATCCATTTCACACTATGGGGTGATACAATCAAACTATCTCCTAACATATATGAGGACTTAATCAATGAATCTCATCAATATAAATATATATAATAAGTAGAAAATACTATCAACTTCCTATAAACAAACAACATACTCCTTTTACTTCCAAGGTAACCAAATCACAAAATTCATCGTGATAATACTCTCAGTTCAATCTAGAACTCTAAATATTTTAATAAATCTTCTAACGTCAAATTTCTATTTTCACACTTATGACCAAACCACCTTATGTCTTGACTCGCTTGAAACGAGTTATTTCAATTATCTCATCCTCCTTTCTCAAGATACAAACATTAAATAACTGCCTATGAAATAATAAAGGTAAACATGCTAATAAGACCCTGATTCCCATAAACGGAATACTAGTCGACTATATATTATAATCCAATGCTCTAATTATGCCCAGGTCCAGAGACAGATCAATATTTAATCAAATGGTTGGCCGCCCACAACGGAGTCGGTCCAACTCCAATACAAAAACCAAGTCTACTGCGACCTCCACATTGATAACTACACAATTTATCAAATCATTTCTCGGATCAAAATTTTAATACAATTAATCACTATAGGGAAACTAGGTCGCTTTTCTACTTGCTTCTGTACAATTTATATCTTTAGGATACCAAGTCTTTCAAAAAAAAATTACAACATCTTTCAGAATTCCAAAGGATAATATAAAAAGAGATTCAAAGAGACCCGAATGGTTTATTTATTTAAAACCGGCCCATACCAGTTTTAATTAACTAAACCACTCACAATTTCAAGAAATTTCAAAAGATTGATAAGCTAATAAAATTAACTCGAGTGATTTAATTATCTACAACCGTCCCATACCGGTGGTAGATAGTTAAATTACTCACAGATTTTAATTTACACAAAACGGTTTACTGTCCTTATTAAATCAACTATCCCCGAAGGGCACAATGGCTCAATATACAATCCAAAGTTTTAAAGCACATTTAAAACAATTCTAACATAATATTTTTACTTAGTTAAATTCTTTATAAGGAAACACAATCTCGGAATATTAATACTATCTTTTATAATTAACACTATAACATTCATTAAAATAGTAAACTTGGTAGGTCATCCTCAATTCAATAATTCCTCAAGTTGAATATTCAACACCTATACTTAATTTGAGTCATCTATTCCTTACCTTCGATATTGGAATTATACTTAATAACAACATATTGTAAACATCTAGTTTCCGATCAAATACCATGATTTCCTAATAAGAAGATACAACTGGAACGCACATAGATCAATCATCCCCAAATTGCAATTAAACATGAACAGTATAACTAGCTTACCTCCCAATAACCATCAACAACTCAAAATCCGTATAACGTCTACATCTTCCAAGCATCACACCAATCCTTCATATGAGTCACGCAACTAAGTCAACCTATACGGTGTAATCATCCTAAAGTATCCTGCCTTCCAATAAGATTTATCCTCATTTTATTTTCTCAACTAATGATAATCGTTTCTCAAAACAACCCATATACATATTTTACCAATTCCTGGAGTCGATCCTATAAGTCACCAATAACTACATCTATTATACTTCTTCACATTTACCCTATTTACCTCTCCAAAACTAATACACAACCACAAACCAAAACGGTCATACTAGATACAAATGTTGCCTTAAGTATATCCTTACAACAAATATTTACTGCAATTGTAACACACCGAGAATTTAACTAATAACCATTGAGTATTCTACTAGTTCCTAAAATCAGTCATACAAATCATCAACAAGTGACAACGAATACTTATTCTTCACAGTTACTAATTTGAGATCTCCATAATCTATAATTATCCACCAAGTATCATCTTTTCTAAATATAGTACTAATTTATCCTTACGAAGAGTCGCTAAGCTAATTATCTTCTTTATCAAATACTTTCCCAAGATGAATCATCAAGTCCATCATCCCAATTAGTGTCCTCTATCTAGGAATCCGAATACCAAAATAGTACCTTATAGCAACTCAAAATCTCAATATCCGGGTATGATACCTGATGAAACCCATTTTGAAACTCACACAGAAAACACCACTTAGTCAACTAATAGCACATAAGGCAAAGATATATTAGTTCTATAAGATCTCGTACTCGCGATATTTATAACTCATATAATTCCACTTAGACTATCACTTTCAATACTAGTCTCATATATCTAGTCTCCACCACGAGACACCAATGTATAAATACTCACGCACGTTATACAACTATAAACCACTCTTAATTAGGCCATATACCTAACCTCAACTAAGAGTTCACAATTTCATTTACTACCGTACATGAGATAACTCAAGTGTCCTTTACTCAAATATAACACATAACTCAAATAACCTTCACATTCTTTAGGCCCTACTTTCGACATTTACACGTATGTGACATAATATCAATTAATGACTTATCCTCTTCACTACTCACGAAGGCAAATCAAATATAGATAAGGAGACTCGCTTCTTGCGACAGTCCTCCCCAAACACAACAACTACTCAAATATTTCAGGTCAATATAATCAATAATTCTCGGATTGGTAACTCGACCAAATCCAACGGCAATACATGCCTACATATGGACACATCACAACCACCATGATAAACAAGAATGATTCGAGGCATTCTCCCATAGGAGTAGAACCTCCAGCACATAAGGCAACCTTTAGGCCAATTATGCAAATAAAAGCGAAATGTAATGCCACATGAGAACGAAATGAATGAAATTTAGAAAAGTATGATCCATAACTCCGGAGACAGGTAATATACCTCAAATGATTGCGGAGGGATCTATCTCTCCATAATACTCACATTTCCTTGATTCTTTGGTTGGTACACATCATATTCTATCATTGAACAAATTCCTGCATTAAACTCTCGACGTCAGTTATCGCACACTCTCACTCAAACTAGACTCTACCCGAGAACTCTAAACCGAGCTTTGATACCAACTATGAGGACCCCGACCCGGAACCTACACGTGTCCCGAGCTGGAGCGTCCTCGAACTAACCCAAAGATCCTAAACTTTTAAAACTTTGATTTAACTTTCAAACATACACACAACCATTTTAAAATAACTCTACTCCTTTCCTCATTGGAGGAAGAGTTGACCAACCTTGAAAATAATAAACGGTTTTAGTTACAAAAAGATATCGAATATAAAATAGAGTTAAAGTTTATGAATACAAACCCTTTAAAAGAATTATGCCAAAATACACATTCTACACCAACCTATACATAACCCGAAAATTCCCAAAATACCACTTCTAAACTCCTTTCCGCCCTTACTTGGTCGGTCCACCTGTCTCGGGATCTAAAACATTAAAGGGAGAGGGGTGAGAATAAATCTCAGCAAGCTATTATGAATGCAGCAATATGCCATATAAGATGCAACACATAACAAGTTGCATACAACACATTGGAAAAGCTGTAAACACCTTACATTACCTTGGTTTACCTTTTCCCGTCTGAACATTAGTCGTACAACATTGGGTATAATAATACTCCAATCTTAAGTGAGCTGCTTAAGCAATACTCACATCTTATAAGACCCGTTTTTCGTGGAACCAAATAAGATAGTAGCAACTACTGTAAGGCTTTTGGCTCAATACAGATGCTATAACCCCAATCTGTGGCCACAGGAGGGGACGGTCACAGGTATAACATAATCCGATCACATTAGGTCACACTTCCATAATTGATCGTATTATGTTATACCCCCAATATCAGCTGATTAAACACATTATCAAGCACATACTAGTTACTTGAAATATAATCCACAAAGGGGATAAGCAACATAGCCACATGGTAAAATATACTCATGCTCAACCAACATCATAATGCAACATTTAGGTAATACACTATGCATAACATAATCAATGAATATGAAATCAAATGAGGTAACAATACAACCGGATAATCCACACTTAGGATAATATAATAACATGCTAAATAATCCACCAAGGGGATAAGCAATATAACAACATCTCATAAACAATTCCTACATAGTCATTACACAACCTCGGATAACCTCAATAAGAGTTCATGATCTACCTCCCAAGTTTGAACTACATTGGTGAAGTACGAATCAAGCTTAATAACCAATTTCCGGACAATATTCTATATTACAAGGTCTTTATAGGAATTCATGTTAAATTTATCAAGTTGGGGTTACATTGATAAAGCTAAATAAGATTACCAACAATTTCTGATTCAGACTTAACGTGCTTCCGTAGTTCCATAGTAACCCAATTAAGGTGTCATTAAGTGATACAATTGTTCTAAGTATAACCTAGGTTAAAAGGATTAATTCATATCCGGAAAGGTTAGATTCCAAACTTTATTTTGGTTAAGGATCATACTAGGAGGTTACTAGTGAAAATTCAGCGAAACAGGGAACTGGGCCAAATTCTGCCAACATGGGCGACCGCCCATACCTCTTGGGCGACCGCCCAAGAGGGTTTTTAGGCAAGGATGAGATTCTGGCATGATGGGCGGCCGCCCAAGCCCCCATGGGCGACCGCCCAAGGCGATTTCCAGCACAATTAAATTTCTAACTCTTTCTTCTTAGCTTCAATCCCTTTTCCTTTTCTCTACTTTAAATTCAAGAATACCCAAAGGATTTCTTAGTCTTACCAAGTTCATCCTAACTCATGTAAACCCAAGATAAAGGAAACCTAGATTATTTATCCCTAAATATTCCACCCATTTCATTTCCTCTAAATCATCTTTCAAGAACATTATCTTCAACCCATCTCATTCATCAATCGTCCACTTCCATTAAAGTTTCCAAGGCATGAAATAACATCATGTGGACAAGAATAACATTTAAAGACTTATGAATAAGTAGAAGAAGGAAATCATAACAACTCACCTTAGGGTTTTAGAATGGAAAGTTGAATCTTCTTAACTTGATTTGTTCCTCTAGGTGATCCAAGCTCAAAGATGCCCTTGGACTTGAAAATGGAGGAGAAATGGCTTGGCTTCAAGACTTGAGATTGGGAGCTTCCATGGAGGTTTCTTTGCTAGGGGAAGTATGAGAGAATGAAGGAGTAAGGAGGAAGGAGGGGAAATATAAGGAGGGTAAGGGGAGGGACACTTGGCAAGCTTAGGGAGAGGAAGCCCTTTTTGGCCCCCCAAGCAAAATAAGGCTTTCACCCAATTAAATTAATCCATCCCCCTAATTATTTATTCTACCCATTTTAACCTCCTCTTACTATTTATCTATTTGTTATTTTTATTATTTCCCCAAGGTTCTTATTTAATATCCAATAATTTCTTAAAAGATTCTAAATTTACTTTTCACCCAATTTATCTTAAATTAAGGATTTAAAGACATAATCGAACACATAAAGATAACATAAATATTAAAAGCATATAATATAATATTTAAATTTAGTGCCTAGGGTTGGGGTCGTCACAAGTATCCTCTTCCGCACATCGATGATTTGTTCGATTAGCTTCAAGGTTTCGTCATCTATTCCAAGCTTGACTTGCGTAGCGGATACCATCAGTTGAAGATCCGACCAGATGATATCTCCAAGATAGCTTTCAGAACAAGGTATCGCCATTACGAGTTTGTTGTTATGCCTTTTGGGTTGACGAATGCACCGGCGGTATTTATGGATATGATGAATAGAATTTTCAAGCCTTATCTTGATAGCTTTGTGGTAGTTTTTATTGATGACTAGTAAAAGCCCGTGTCCGAGGACACGTTTTTTTTTTTAATCAAGCCCTTGTCCGAGGACACGTTTTTTTTTTTAATTTAAAAAAAAAAAAAATTTAAAACGGCAAAATGGGAAAGGGACAACTTAGTGAGGGTAAAATGGAAAATTTGGCACTTGGTACTGTTCATTGTACTGTAGCACCCTGTTCCCATTTATACTATAGATATTCTTGTGTATTCAAAGTCCCGGGAAGATCATGAGAAGCATTTGCGAATTGTCTTATCTGTGCTTCGTGAGAAATAATTGTTTGCGAAGTTTAGCAAGTATGAATTTTGGCTCGAGCAGATTTCTTTCTTGGGTCACGTGGTTTCAAGTTCGGGTATTGCCGTGGATCCTTCGAAGATTGAGGTCGTGGTCAACTGGAAACAGCCTTCAGCAATGACTGATATCCGTAGCTTTCTTGGGTTGGCGGGGTACTACCGATGTTTATTGAAGGATTTTCGAGAATTGCAACTCCGTTGACAAAGTTGACTCGGAAGGATATATCATTCGTGTGGGATGCTAAGTGTGAAGCCAGTTTTACCGAGTTGAAGTAGAGATTGACGACAGCTCTGGTTCTTACCCTTCCAGATGGATGCGAGAACTTTGTGATCTTCAGTGACGCCTCGAAGGAAGGGTTGGGTTGTGTTCTTATGCAGAATGGGAAAGTGATTGCGTATGCTTTGAGGAAGTTAACACCGGCGGTGCAAAATTATCCTACTCGCGACATGAAGTTAGCTGCGATTATCTTTGCGTTGCATAAGTTGAAGCATTATCTCTACGGGGCAAAATTTGAGATTTTCACCGATCATAAGAGTTTGAAATATTTGTTTACCCAGAAAGAGTTGAACAACCGGCAGAGGCAATGGTTGGAATTGTTGAAAGATTATGATTGCGTTATTTCTTACCATCCGGGAAAGGCTAATGTGGTGGCGGATGCGGTTAGTCGAAAGGATTATTTATCAACATTGATGTCCCGAGAGTCGCTAAGTGAGATGTTATTTGCGAATGTCCGAGCAATCCCTACCTTATATGGAGATCTTATGGAAGCTCAACAAAATGATACCGAATTGAAGAAAATTTTGGGACAGTTACAAGATGGAAAGACCGGGGAGTTTATATTGAATAAATATGGGATTTTAACCTTCCAAGGAAGAATTTGCGTACCTTCTTCATCGAAGATCAAAAGACAAGTATTAGAGGAAGTACACAAATCTAGATTTGCTATTCATTCGGGAAGTACGAAGATGTATCAAGACTTGAAGAGGGGTTATTGGTGGAATGGAATGAAGAGGGAGATTGCGGAGTTTGTATCCAAGTGTTTGACTTGTCAACAGATCAAAGCCGAGCATCAAAGACCTACGGGGCTACTTCAACCATTGGATATTCCGAAATGGAAGTGGGAAGGAATTTTGATGGATTTCGTGACTGGATTACCTCCGACCTCGAAGAAGATGGATGCCATTTGGGTAATAGTGGATAGATTGACAAAGTCGGCTCATTTCCTACCTGTGTCAATGAAGTATTCGATGGAGAGGTTAGCACATCTTTATATGCGAGAGATTGTTAGACTTCATGGAGTACCAGTCAACATTGTTTCAGATTGGGATCCGAGATTCACATTGCATTTTTGGAAGGCTTTGCACTAGGCTTTGGGTTCCAAGTTGAGTTTCAGTATGGCATTTCATCCTCAGACAGATAGGCAGACTGAGAGAACTATTCAGATTCTTGAGGATATGTTACGGGCGTGTGTGATGGATTTCCATTCATCTTGGCAAGATCATTTGCCGTTGGTTGAGTTTGCGTATAATAACAGCTATCAGTCTAGCATTGAGATGGCACCGTATGAGGCATTGTATGGGAGGAAATGTCGATCTCCAATTCGTTGGAACGAAGTTGGTGAAGCAAGACTTTGGGGGCCATATTTGGTTCAGGATTCAACGTAAAAGATTAAGGTGATCCGAGATAGATTGATGATGGCTCAAAGTCGACAGAAAAGCTACGTCGACACTAGAAGAAGAGAGTTGTCATTTCAAGTTGGTGATTTCATATTTTTGAAAATTTCTCCGCAGACTGGGATTAAGAGGTTTGGTAACAAAGGTAAGTTGGCACTAAGGTTCATTGGTCCATTTGAAGCCTTAGAGAAGGTTGGTGATTTGGCTTATAGATTGGCTTTGCCTCCATCTCTTTCGTCTCTTCATGATGTATTTCATGTCTCTATGTTGCGAAAGTATTGCTATGATCCTTCTCATGTATTGAGTTCTTTTCCCGAGGATATTCAGGCGGATATGACTTATGTGGAAGAGCCATTGAGATTTTTAGAATCACAAGTCCGGGAGTTGCAAACCAAGAGCATTCCAGTGGTGAAAATCCTATGGAAGAATCATACTATTGAGGAAGCTAATTGGGAGTTGGAATCTGAGATGCGTGAGAAGTATCCTTGGTTATTTGATCATTCAGGTTAGCAAATTTAAAATTTGGGGCAAATTTTCTTTAAGGGGGAGTGAGTGTCACGACCCTAATCCTAGGCACCATTTTAAGCACATGTTGAGCACGTGGGGGTGGGGTGTGTGGCATCTCATTTATGCATTTCATGCTATTTGTAAGTTTTAGGTGTTCATTTTGATATTTTGATAACTTAATTGATATTTTAGGATGTTAATAATTAACTTAAATTATTTAATGTCTAAATGGAATAAATAGGAAATTGTGTAGTGAAAATATAATATTTGAAATTTAAATAAAAGTTTATAAAAGTGTTGAAGTGCTTTAGTGTCAAAGTGGAATCTTAAGGTTGTTAGTTGTAGTGATTCAAGCCTTGGAGGAGCTAGAGTGTAACTTGAGTTAATGAATATCCTTGTTTATTCCATGGAGAAGCTTCATTCTCTTAAAATATCAGCCAAGTAATCTCCTTTTCTCTCCAATGTTCTTAAAAAGCCAAAACCTAGAATTTCCTTCCTAAAATTCTCACAAATTCAATTCTTGTCCGTTTGGCAATCCGTTCGCGTTTAAATGTTCGGGAAGCCGAGGGGACCACGTCTATCCGATTGAAGTTTTTCTTATTTTCAAATTATTTGAGGTAAGTTATTATGATTTCCTTCATTTATTGCTCATTCCATGTTTAGAGTTGATATTATCTATAGTATAAATGAGGGAGGGTGAGCTACAGTTGTTTGAACAGTTGCACGTATGGAAATTCCCATTTTGCCCTCATATTTTTATTCCTTTCCCATTTTGCCCTCTCATCAAGTCAACCATTTCTTCTCTCAATTGAATACCCATCTGATTTTCTCCAATTATTTCCTGTTAAAGATAAATTATGGGTTTCTCTATCAATGGCAACAGCAACAATGAACAATCTCACACAAAAACCCACAAAATCTTTCTCCTTTCCAATTACATCCTTTTAGGCGCCGCCTCAAACTGCATCTTCCTCACACTCTCCCTCCGTCTCTTTCCTTCTTTACCCGGTGCTTTCTTCATCCTCCTCCACATCCTCACCATCGCCGGAGCAATTGCCGGCTGCACGGCTGCCTCTGCCGGATCAAACAAGTGGTACGCCGCCCACATGGTAGCCACCGTTCTGACAGCAATTTTCCAGGGCTTTGTTTCAGTTCTGATTTTCACGACGACTTCGAATTTCTTGGGGGCGCTGAAGTCTTACGTTAGGGAGGACGATGCTGCGATTTTATTGAAAATGGCGGGTGGATTGTGTATTTTGATGTTTGTTTTGGAGTGGGATGTTCTTGCTCTGTGGCTTTTTTCTTGAGGTATTATGCTTTCGTGGAAGGAAATGGTAATGGGGGCAATAGGGGAAATGGAAAAGTTCAAGATGTGGATTATTCTACCAACAGGTGGCAGCCATTTCAAGTTTAGATTTCATTAATATCAATAATATAAATGGCAATGTGTCCTTGCTACAGCTACAGTTGAATGAACAGTATCAAGTATCAAATTTTCCATTTTGTTCTCATACATTTGTCCCTTTCCCATTTTGTCCTTAAAAAAAAAATTTAATTAAAAAAAAAAACGTGTCCTCGAACACGGGTTTAATTAAAAAAAAAAAATGTGTCCTCGGACACGGGCTTATTCTAGTTGTTGTATAAATGGTTCTTGGTATTTTGGAATATTAACATTTGAGTTGGAAATGTATTTGAATGAGTTAAAGTAAGGTTTGGTTATGGTTTGGTGAAAGGATAGGATTAAATTGTTGTTTTATGTTGGAATGGTTGAGGTATATATGTGCATGACCTTTTTGGAACCTTTTAATTTGGTTGGAAATGGCTTTGGTACATTTTGCTTGGAGTTGGAATGATGGAATTGGTCTTGGGTTGAATTGAAAGGGTTAAGGATGTGATATACTGAAGTTTAGATATGGTATTGATGTTTAAGGTAAAAAGGGTTGAGCAAAATGGCATTTTCTTTCCAAGGCTACTGATGTTTTGACATCATTATGGAATTCTGCTGAAGGGCACGACTCGTGCCCTGTGGCACGAGTCATCCCCCCTTTGTGCAGTCGTGACACGGCTCGTGTAGAAAAGTGGACTCGTGCTGAAGTGGGGCACGAGTCGTGCCTTGCTCTGTTCACTCTATCAGTTTTCAAGCCTTTTAAATCTTAGCTCCCTAATACATCTTTTAACACAATTTAACCCTAATCAAAGTACAACATATGAGCTATACAATGATGTCTTAACTTGTCAAAAAGGATATTAGGAATATGCTTAAATATTGTCTTAAAAATGGTTGAAAAGCATAATGTGGAACTTAGCCAAAGTTGTTCAAAACTTGGTAAATCAATCTTGAACCTTTATAAAGGGTACTCAATGTTGTATAGTGAATATGTAGGGCTTGCTTGTGATACATTGTGCCCATACTTGGTTACATATTCATGGTTTGTTGTTCAAATAGTGTATGAAATATATGTTGCACTATTTTATTGGTTTGAACATGAGTACTAATACCATGTTGTTGCATTGATATCCCAAGTGTGGATTTATTTTCAAGTATCTATTATGTGCTTGAATGTGTTTATATTAGCTGATGTTTAGGGGTATAATGGAATACGATCAATAATGGAAAATGTTCTATAAGGTGATCGAATTACATTATACTTGTGATTGTCCCCTTCTGTGGCCACATATTGGGGTGATAGCTTATGTATTGAGCCAAAAGCCTTTACAGATAGCTAGTATCTTATATGGTTCTCTGAAAAATGAGTCTTATAAGATGTGAATATGCTTAAGCAGTTCACAAAAGAGTGGAGTTTTACTCCCACGTTGTACGACATATTGTTCAGACGGGAAAGGTAAACTGAGGTAACGTAATGTGTTTACCGCTTTAACAATGTGTTGTGAGCAACCATATTATGTGTTGCATCTTATATGGCATCTTGTTGCATCATAATTGCTTATTGAGATTTATTCTCACCCCTTCTCCCTTTACTGTTTTAGATCGCACTGAGACAGGTGGACCAAACCAGTGAGGTCGGGAAGGAGTTTGGACAACGTTCTTTTTGGATTGTCAGGGTGTGTTTAGAGTTGGTTGGTTGGTTGTGAGTAGTAGTTGGAAGTTACGATTTTGGGAGATTGTATATAGAACACTTTTGTAAAACATTTTTATTTGTGTTTATGTTGTAACTAAACATGTGATTTGT
Source organism: Adenophora triphylla var. japonica (assembly GCA_022495995.1). NCBI lineage: Eukaryota > Viridiplantae > Streptophyta > Magnoliopsida > Asterales > Campanulaceae > Adenophora > Adenophora triphylla. Next base: position 25,217 of record JAFEMH010005142.1, on the reverse strand, counting down.
TTTCTTTCAAAGTTGGTTTTTGTAAACCTATCTCCAAGTGGAGAAGTGACTTGTTTTATGTTGGTTATGAAAGTTTGTTTCTACCTTTCATGTTTAACAAAAGTTTTCTTAAATTTAGGTGGTTTGTGTTAGTAAGGGGACCCTCCCGCTCGGGGCACGAGCTAAGGTTCTGGGTTGGGGTCCCCACATATCCGATCTATGATGGATTTGTAGATCTTGAACTAGTTCCACAACTCCTTGTGGATTTGGTTCAGTCTCTACTATCGGTTCCATGTTATTTTCGGGTTCTTGAATTTCTTCAAGATCAACTTTACTCCCACTAGTTCCTTTATTGAGAAACTGTTTCTCAAGAAAGGTACCATATTGAGCAACAAACACTTTGTTCTCATTGCGGTTGTAAAAGTAATACCATTTAGTTTCCTTAGGATAACCAACGAAAATAATCTTGTCAGATTTAGGTGCTAATTTATCGGAGACAAGTCTCTTCACATAAGCTTCGCAACCCCAAATCTTCATGAAAGACAAACTAGGTTTTATTCCATGCTACATCTCATGTGGGGTCTTAGGAGCCGATTTAGTAGGGACTCTATTCAGTGTGAACGCAGCAGTCTCTAATGCATGTCCCCAAAAGGATATAGGAAGACCAACTTGACTCATCATCGAACGAACCACATCTAATAAGGTTCTATTCCTCCTCTCGAAAACACCATTCCATTGTGGTGTTCTGGGTGGAGTCAACTCTAAAATAATTCCACAATTTTTGAGATGATTGTCAAACTCTTGGCTCAAATATTCTCCACCACGATTGGATCGAAGTGCTTTAATAGTTTTGCCAAGTTGATTTTGTACTTCATTTTGAAATGTTCTAAACATCTCAAATGATTCACTTTCGGACTTCATCAGATAGACAGCCATATCTAGATAAGTCATCGGTGAATGAAATGAAATACCGAAATCCTCTCCTATCAATGCTTCTCATTGGTCCGAATACATCAGTATGTATTAAGCCCAATAAGTCACTAGCCCTTTCACTACTCTTAGTGTAGGGTGGTTTGGTCATTTTGCCCAATAAACAAGATTCACATATCTCATATGATTCATAATCATGTGAGTCTAACATACCATCCTTATGGAGTTTAGAGATGTGTTTCTCGTTTATATGACCAAGCCGGAAATGCCACATGAACGAGTTGTTCACGTCATTCGGTTTAGACTTCTTGTCCACATGATAAACATTTTCAATATTATTTTGTTTCTCACCAACATCAAGAACATAAAGGCCATTAAATGAACTTGCAATACCATAAAGCATATCATTTAAATAAATATAAAACTTCTTATTCGCAATAAGAAAATTATACCTTTCATTATCCAAACAAGAAACTGAAATAATATTCCTACTCAAATCCGGAACATAGTAACAATTGTTCAAAACAAGTACTAAGCCACTAGGTAAAGTTACATCATATGTTCCTATAGCTAATACAGCAACTCTTGCTCTATTCCCCACATATAGGATACACTGTAGCAACGAACTCCATGTTCATAATACTCAGTTCAAACTCACTAGATATTATTCCCTTTATCAAGAGAACATCATCGCAGCGAACGCCGTGCCCCGAGTTACTAATGGAATAATAGAGGTGCTTTTTGCCTTTTAACAAAAAGATTAGTGACTTTGTCACTTTTGAGATTGAAGGTTATTTTAACAAAACATGTTAACCTAAGTCTTAACCTACTAGAACAAAAAGGTCAGCATGTGCCCCCATCAGGATTTTAACAAACAATTTTTTTTTCAGTATCTCAGTGTTACCAAAAGTGTTGACAACACTTTTTTTTTAAGAACCATGACGGCACCTGGGAAATTTTATTAATGAGAAATAATAAAATTACATCGATAAGCGGGAATGAAGCCCAACTCTAAAAGCAAAACTTCCTCCAGCCAGCACACAGCTGAGCAAGGTAAGGCCTCGGCTGAGCAACCTTGGCCAGAAACTACCCCAAGCACCCGGGCATTGCACGGCCGAGTCACCAACCTGCACGGGCGAGCAACCAATTCTGCACGGGCGAGCAGCCATAAGCCTCGGCCGAGCAAACTTTGGCAGAAACTTCATGCTTAAAAATTCCCTTTTGCACGGCCATGTCCCAAAAATGCCCTTGCATGGCCATGCTGAATTCCAAACATGGCCATACACCTTGTTCAAAAACCACCAGAATGCTACCAAAACTAAGGTTATCCATCCCGTATCATCGACGAACAACATAACAACCAAAATCATCAAATCTCAATGCCTCTAAAGCTTCCCTTGGGAGGTCTCTCGCATGCAAGTAAACCATATGAAGACGGTGGTGATGTGCCTCTGCGGCTAGATGATCCACAACCCCATTTGCCTCCCTTAACACATGTCGAATGGAATAATCACCCAACAAACTCCCACAATCCCTTAGCTCATACGAGTATCGCCAAGGACCAGAAATATGACCTCTCAAAATCCTGACTACCTCCAAGGAATCAGACTCCACCTGAACCAAAGACAACTGAAGCTCTCGGCACAAATGTAATCCATCCCTCAAAGCATAAATCTCCACCAGCATGTTGGTGCCCATCCCATAGTAATTGGAAAAGGCATGAATTAAACCACCCCTTCAATCTCTATTGACACCACCTCCTGAGCACTCACCATGTACGGACGAACTGTGTGTGTTGAGAGTGTAGAAACAAGAACGAGAAGGCTCCCATCACAATGTTCATCTCCTCCTAACCTTCACCTTTGCCACCCGTAAACCCAAACCAGACAATATAATACGAGTTGCCGCTATAGGTTTGGCCTTGGAAATCATAAATGAACATATATCCACCAAAGCATTCTTAACCACCCCATCAATAATGGCACCACATTCCATCTGTTTGCCTTCGAAAACCATCTTGCATCTCGCCTTCCACAAACCCCAGCAAACAAACATCATAACCCCATACGCACCAACCTAATTTGAGCCCTACGCGATTGTCCCCCACACCACGTATCCCATAGCTGATACATGTCCGCATAATGATAACCAATCCCAATAAATGAAGCCCAATGCTGCCATAAGGAAAGAGCCATAGTCGAATGCAGAAATAAGTACTCCCTTATCTCCCAGTGACCTCCAGAAATATAACATACATAATGGGTAGGGATGATGAAAGCCCTCTCCTCCAATCTAGTGTCCATCGAGAGGCCATTATGCATTAATCTCCACCAAAAATCGCTGACCTTGGTAGGAATGTACTTGTGACAACACTTGGGGTAGCACCATGAAACGATTTTCTAAAAAATACAAAGACCAAGAGAGCTTTTCAAATCTGAAAATCTATCATGGTCAAGAGCCTTAGTGAATATGTAAGCCAGTTGACGCTTTGTATCAATATGATCTATATTTATCAAACCTTTTTCAACTAAGTCCCTAAGGAAATGGTGATGGATGTCTATATGTTTAGTGCGAGAGTGTTAAACTGGGTTTTTAGAAATATTAATGGCACTTAGGTTATCACAGTACATGGTTAACATATTACTTTCTAGACCATAATCATCTGACATATGTTTTAACCAAATAAGTTGTGAACAACAACTCCCAGCTGCTATATATTCTGATTCAACAGTTGAGAGTGAGACACAGTTTTGCTTACGACTATACCATGACACTAGATTGTTACCCAAGTTAAAACACCCCCTCTATTACTTTTACGGTCATCCATATCCCCCGCCCAATCCGAGTCACTAAAGCCTACTAAATTAGTATTAGTATGTTTACTATACCACACACCTAATTCATATGTTCCAGATACATATTTTATTATCTTTTTAACATAATTAAGGTGAGAGGCTTTAGGATTGGCTTGGTAATGTGCATACATACAGACGCTAAACATTAAATCAGGGCGGCTGGAGGTAAGATAAAGAATGCTACTTATCATGGAACGATACAGAGTTGGATAAACATCCTCTCCTACTTGGTCCTTTCCAAGATTGAGAGTTGAATTCATAGGAACTTTAGAACTTTTTTACCCCTCCAACCCAAACTTCTTCACCAAATTCCTTGCATACTTGCTTTGTGATATGAATATTCCTTCACTTGTTTGTTTCACCTGTAAGCCTTAGAAGAAATTTAGTTCACCTATCATGCTCATTTATATGTTGAAGTCATGGCCTCTACAATATCTTTTAAACATGTTTGAGATGTAGATCCATAAACTATGTCATCAATATAGATTTGAGCAATAACAAGTTCTTTACCATGTCTAAGTATAAATAGAGTTCTATCTGCCTCACCTCTAATAAATCCATATTCAAGAAGAAAACTAGTTAAATGACCATACCATGCTCATGGAGCTTGTTTTAACCCATAAAGAGCTTTATCAAGTCTATAAACATGATGTGGTTGAAGTGGATCATCGAAACCTTTTGGTTGTTCAACAAAGATTTCTTCATCCAAATACCGTTTAAAAATGTTTCTTAAACATACATTTGATACAAAGTGATCTTAAGATAACAAGCTAAGGCTAAGAGAAGTCTTATGGATTCAACTCTAGCCACAGGTTTGAAGGTCTCATCATAATCAACACCTTGTACTTGTGTATATCCTTAAGCCACAAGACGAGCCTTGTTCCTAACAATATTACCCTTTTCATCTGTTTTATTTTTAAAAATCCATTTTGTCCCAATAATATTAGTATTAGGGGGACGTGGTACTAAAAACCAAACATTATTTCGGGTAAATTGTTCAAGCTCCTCTTGCATGGCTTGAATCCAATAATTATCTTTCAAAGCTTCAACTACATTCTTAGGTTATAGGGAAGAAACATAACACTAGTGCTTTACCTTTGGGTATGTGGTGGACATGCACATGTACCTTACCATATCTCGGTAGTTAATTTGCTCCTTGTGTCTTGTTTGAACGCCATCATTCACTTCTCCTATTACTTGTGAGGTAGGGTGATTTCTTCTAACTCTAGTAGGTGGATCCCTTCTCATTTCCTTATGAGCATCGTTAGCATTATCTACCTCATTAGTTGTTCTGGAATCAGGTGTTACCAGAGGTGCTATCTCATCACTGATAGCACTTTCGTCAGCACAAGTGTTAACATCAGTGTTATCACATACTTGGCTTTCCACTTTAGCCTCGTCCAACAATTCTAGAGGTGATTCTTGAACACTTTCACCTGCAATGCTTGAAGGATCATCAAAAATAATGTTTACTGATTCTTGGATGGTTTTTAATCTTAGATTATAAACCCTATATACACGACTATTTTGTGCATATCCAAGAAAAATAGCCCTATCACTTTTAGAATCAAGTTTTCTTAAATAATCCCGATCATTTAATATAAAGCACACATACCCAAAAATATGAAAATAGTGGACCTTAGGTTTCCTACCATTCAAAATTTCATAGGGTGTCATTGTGGTTCCGGTTATAAGAAAGACTATATTGACGGTGTGACAGGTTGTACTTAGTGCCTCTGCCCAAAATTGTTTTGAGATTTTTTTAGAAAACAACATAACTCGAGTTATTTCAAGGAGTGTTCAATTTTTCCTTTCAACAATCCCATTTTGTTGGGTTGTTTTAGGTGCTGAAAATTCATGATGAATTCCTTTACTTTCACAAAAAGTGGAGAAAGAGATATTGTCAAACTCCTTTCCATGATCAGACCTAATACAAAAAATAGAAGCACAAAACCAGTTTTTGATCTTAGAGTGCAAGATTTTTAATTTTTCAAAGGTTTTTTATTTATCTTTCAAAAAATAAACCTAAGTAAAACTAGAAAAGTCATCAACAATGAAAAAATTATATTTCTTACCTCCAAAACATTCTACCTCGACTGGACCTATCAAATCCATATGTAGAAGTTGAAAACAATGTGTTGTTCCAAATTGTTGCTCAAAGTGTTGGGCAGCACTGTGGGCAACACAGGTTTGTTTGCCTTTAAGACAGTCTTCATAAATCACTTTCTCTTTGGATTCCAACTTAGGAACTCCTTTCACAGAATGTAGCTTAAGAATTTTCTCTATATGACGAAAATGAATATGCCCCAATTTTTGATGCCACAAAGTGGTAACATCCACCTTAGCCGAATGGCACACCTTTTTACCTTCAACAAGATAACAATTGTCACTAGATCTAGTTCCTGACATCACACAAATGTTAGAAACATCAAAGACCTCACAAGTGTTTTTGTTGAATTTCCTCTCTAAATTATCATCACTAAGTTGACTAATGCTAATTAAGTTAGCAACAAGACCATCAACATGTAAGACATTTTTTAGGGTGGGGAAACCAGACACATTAAGTGTCCCTTTCCCAATGATTGTACTCTTACTACCACCACCATAAGTAACACTACCCCCAAGTATTTATTCATAGTCAGTTAAAAATGACTTTGTTCCTGTCATATGACGTGAACACCTACTGTCAAAATACCATGAACCCTCTACATTTATTTTCAAAGCAGTATAAACCACATCACATCTTAGATTAGATTTGGCTTTTCATGTTTTCTTCTTTGAATTATTGACTTTTTGTGACAGACAGTGTTATCAGAAGTGCTATCTGAAGTAGTGGATAACACTTCTGGTAACACTTTAGAACTGGACTATTTCTGACTTGTTATGCTTTAAGCCTGTTGGAACCTTGGAGGTGAAACTTATTCAAGCTCATGAGTTGACGAATAAGGACATCATTGGGAAATCTGATCCTTTTTCTTTGTTGCGTGATAGAATGAAGACCAGCAAAGTTATTGTAAGTTGCATATTTCTATTTTCATTAGATGAATTCCTTATTATCAATTTACTGACTCAAAAAATGACCTCACCTTTTCCCCCTTCACAACAACCAGTTAAATCCCATATGAAATGAACATTATGAGTTCGTAGTTGAATATGAAACCACACAACACTTGGTGGTAAAAATCTTTGATGATGAAGGTCTTGAGGCAGCTGAACTTATTGGATGTGCTCAAATACGGCTGACTGAACTTGAGCCGGGTAGAGTGAAAGATGTTTGGTTGAAGTTGGTGAAAAATTTTGAACTCCAAAGAGATAATAAGAACTTGTTAAAGGTGAGATCTCCTATTACCCCCGTATGCATGATTAAATTTTTTACATTTAATGACGAGACTGAGATAATCCAAGAAATAATTATTGTACATTCTCTTAACATTGCTTTTCTATTCCTATCATATACCTGTGATTGCAAATCTTGCATGAATCTGCTTTCCATCCATGATGAATTGCTCAATGTTATTGTTTTTTTAAATATTCAGGGTGAATTTGAGAATGGGAAAGCTCCATGGCAAGGGGTATGCATATTTCCTTCTGTAAGAATTAGCATCAATCTTTCAAAAAGATAATGAATTTTACTTATCTTTTACTCTCACCTTTTGTTACAACAGGCGAAAGAGAGAGAGAGAGAGAGAGAGAGAGAGAGAGGTGCAGAAGTGAGTGGGCTCTGTTTCAGGACCGTCTTGCCAATGTTGACAAAGCATATTTTTCAAAGCTTGGAAAGGGTTAACAACTTATACTTGAGGTATATGTTCACCTTGTAAATTGCTTTATTTTCTTTTTCTCTGTCATCTTTGTCTCGATGGGGGTCTTACAGAGCCCATTACTTCTTTTCTATATGCTTGCAACTGCATATTTTTTTTTATCAGATAACACTTTATTAAAAAAAAAAAAATAGAGATCAAAATGGAAAGTGTAGAAAGAAATATATACTATACCGGTAAACTCATTTTGTAACTCTTTAATTTAGTTCATGTTAAATGTCATAGTTTTTTGTCCACGCGTTTAACGTACATGTGTAACACTAGACTTTTTTTTTGGTTTGTAATATAATATATTGTTTTGAGATTTGTACGTTAATGTTTTATTTGGTTTGTAACACATTGTTTTGGGATTGTTTAAAAATAGTGTATGTTGTTTGTTTGGATGGATGATATTTTCTATTAATCATATTTTTAGATTTTATAGATGGCTTTTTGAATTTTCAAATTTTTTTTTTTCAATTCTGATAATTCTATCCACAGAATTTTCCGTGGGTAATTTATTCATTATAATTACCCACAGAAATATTCGTGTATAAAATTACCATGAAAATATTATTAAAAATCTTACCCAAGGAACTTTTCGTTGGTAAAGCTTAATAGTATTTTAATAAGAATATTACACACGAAATATTCCGTGGGTAATAATTAATATTATTATTAATACAAATATTACCCACGAAATTTTCCGTGGGTAATATTCAAATTAAAAATGATACAAATATTACACACAGAATTTTCAGTGGGTAATATTCGAATTAAAAATAATATTAAATATTATCCACGGAATATTCCATGGGTAACCTCCTGCAAAGTTTTAAACTGACGGAAATATTTGCCTTTCGACGGATATTCCGTGGGTATTATCCACGGAATATTCCGTGTGCATTACTCAAAAAAATTTACCCACGGACGTCGTACAAACTATTTTCGTGAGTAAATGAATTTTACCCACGAAATTTTCAGTGGGTAAATACTGTGTTTCTAGTAGTGAGCATGTATTTTGATGAGTGTCAGTACATGAGTTCAAGAGTACCAGCACATGTGTTCAAAAGTGTTAGTGCTAATGTTATTAGTGCCAGCACCAGAGTAACGACTGTCATCATCAGTTGATAACCTACGATATTTACGAAAATGCCACCGTGTATGTTTTTAAAAAACGTCAATTAATTACAAAATGTCACCATGCATGATTTAAAAACACATTTTTGCTAACCCTTTGAAAAAAAAATGCATTTTTCCCAAGAGTTTGTGTTTTTTATTGTTATTCCAAAAAACAACACAATTTTCAATTTCCTACAATTTTACCGTTAATTTTTTTTTACTAATAGGTATAGCTGATATAAATTGTTAATTATTAGTTTACAGAAAAAAATTGTTTGAATGGTTCATAAATAGCTTGACTCGTTGTAAATTGTTTATTCTCGAAGCAAAATGAGTGTCTATTGTTGGACTTTTGTATGGCTTCTCAAGAACTTAACAGAAAAAAACTGACGGAGAATTTAACGGAGATTGGAAAAACTAGGAGACAAGTCGAGTCTTGTATTGTATACAATCTCCGTAAGAGTTATTTGTCCCGCACAGGTGCTTACGGTTGAATAACAAAACTCTCGTAAGATAAAACGACTTTACTATTAGTTATAAGGAGCACTCCAATATAACTAATCTAACGAACAAATGATTGTTTAGAACTTTGGACTTGAAAGAATTTGATGCAACAAGATGAAATGATTTGGCTATGTTAATCTATCTCAAATGTGGATAGAGAGGCTCAAATGACTGAGTGTATGAATTGAAATTCAGAGGGGAAGTATATAAGGAGTGTCAAAAGGTTTTGTGTCTTTTCCATTGAAAAGATGCAACTTTTCGAATAGCAGTGAAGGGCACGACTCGTGCCCCTTGGCACGAGTCATGCTCACGACTCGTTCTTGAGAGTTCCACTCGTTCTGATCAGTTTTGCGCAAATGGCCATCAAAGTCCATTCGTGCTCACGACCCGTGCTCAGAGTCCCCACTCGTTCTGATCACCAGAGTGCATAATCTCATCAGCCAAAACACAGTTTAACTCCAATTAAATTCAAACGATCTAATTGACCCTTTTAACCAACTCTTGTTAAGTCACAAAACTTTGTCATTAATTTCTCATTCACCCGGAAATGGTTTTGAGACAATAAATGAGTTTCATAATCTACACTTAATGTAGAATACATTTTGTAACTTGCTTCGTTAACTATTTAACGAATTCCGTTAGGAAGTTAGGTCAACGTTAAGTCAAACTTAACTTTCGTTACCCATTTCCAACAATTCCCCACATGAATGACAATTAATGCATGAATGGAATTTCGTCCAAAGTTCTGGCGAACTATTATTACATCGGGATAGATAGCTTGTGGCCTTGAATCCTCCCTAGTGAAATATTATCGGATATACTAGCCATTTGGTAGCGAGTCGCTTTGAACCAGTGACTGTCGGATGTATACCAAGACAATAATACTCACATAATAACAGTTCTAACAATTGTTGTTCTCATGTTTTGTCCATTTCGGCCCTGGACCGTATCTCATTCATAAGCGTTCATTTAGAGGCGGCCTAATTACCTCTCGCTTATATAGGTGATTCTCACTATAAGGAGTATCATGCACTACTCCACCCGTAGGTATAGAAATCATTAAAAGTTTTCTCAACTTATCCTTACCACTGCTGCATGTGCTTGTACTTGGATGTTCTGGGAATGAGTATTGAACATCTCCAGGTTAATAAACCGAGTTGTTGTTTCCAAGTAACTCTACTAGAGCTTATAACTTGGTTGTCTCATTGAACCAAGGGCTTGGGATCTCCATTTCTCATGGTTGAGTGTCCGCTATAAGTCCTTTTGTTGTGGGTTTTAAACCCATTCCCCTTAACAGTTTATAGAGTTGATCTCGATTTATACCTTTGGTAAACGGATCCGCTAAGTTATCACATGACTTTACATAATCAATAGTGATAATGCCATTCTTGATCAACTGTCTAATGGTATTGTGTCTACGATGAATATGTCTAGACTTACCATTGTACATACTATTATGTGCCCTTCCAATTTCTGATTGACTATCACAATGTATTAGTACAGCAGGTACAGGTTTGCTCCAATAAGGAATATCCTCCAGGAAGTTCTTAAGCCATTCTGCTTCCTCCCCAGCTTTATCTAAAGCGATAAACTCAGACTCCATCGTGGATCTGGCTATACATGTCTGTTTGGAGGATTTCTATGACACTGCTCCTCCACCTATTGTGAATACATATCCACTCGTGGATTTAGAGTCATTCGTGTCCGATATCCAATTAGCATCACAGTATCCTTCTAATACTGCTGGATATTTCTTGTAAAGTATCCCATGGTTTAATGTATACTTTAAATATCTTAGTACTCTTATTAGTGCTTTCCAATGATCAGTACTATGATTACTTGTGAACCTACTTAGTTTGCTCACTGAATATGCAATGTCTGGACGTGTACAATTCGTTAAGTACATCAGACTACCAATTATTCTTGCATATTCCAGTTGAGAAACTGGTTCCCCTTTGTTCTTGGCTAAATGTAGACCCAAGTCTACCGGTGTCTTAGCCGGAGGGTCATCAAAGACATTGAATTTCCGAAGAACATTCTCTAGGTAATGGGATTGTGAAAGAACTAATCCTTCAGATTTTCTAGAGATCTTTATCCCTAATATTACATCAACTAATCCCATGTCTTTCATGTCAAAGTTCTTCTTAAACATGCCTTTGGTATTCATGATCAAATCATGACTACTTCCCATTATGAGCATATCGTCTACATAAAGACAAACGATAACGAATGATTCAGATGTTCCTTTAATGTAGACACATTTGTCACATTCGTTAATCTTGAATCCATTCGATAACATGGTTCTATCGAACTTCTCATGCCATTGTTTAGGTGCTTGTTTTAGTCCATACAAGGACTTTACGAGTTTACACACCTTTCTTTCTTTACCATGAACTGCGAACCCTTTAGGTTATTCCATGTAAATTTCTTCATCCAGTTCTCCATTTAGGAAAGCAGTCTTCACATTTGGTGTATCTCAAGATTATGCACTGCTGCAATAGCTATGAGAACACGAATAGATGTGATCCTTGTGACAGTGGAGTGTGTATCGAAGAAATCATATCCCTCTTTCTGTCTAAAGCCTTTGGCAACTAGCCTAGCTTTGTACTTATCGATTGATCCATCCGCCTTATACTGCCTTTTGAGGATCCATTTGCAACCTAATGGTTTGCAACCTGGAGGTGTAAGTACTCCAATTTGAGCTTGTTAGAATTTTCGTTAGAAAATTAACGGAAGTTATAACATTTCTAACAATTCCTAACTATCCTAACATTCCTAACAAAGTGAGGGTAAAATGGGCATTGTTATTTAAGGTTAAACCTTAAAAAGAATCTCAAAAAAGAAAAACAAATGAAGAAAACCAAATATAGCAATGCCGAAACAAAAACCGGCCGGTCAATTTGAATTTTGAAAAGATTATTCTTCTTGTCCAAAGCCGAAGCCGCATTTAATGAACAAGGCACGCCGCCCGATCCTATCCGCGCGGACAAGTATGTAATTTTCAGAGGGCTATAAATTGAGCCCTCCAAATACAAAAATAAGAGGAAGAACACAAATGCAACGAACCTCTCGCGAAATATAGAGAGAAAACAGCTGAGAATTCTCAAGAATTGTCACCTTTTTCTCTCCAATCTTTCCCAACTCATACTCATACACTCACTCTCATATTCAAGCCCTAAACACTCATACACTCAAGCCAAACACTCAAGAACACAAGGAAGATTGGTAAACCCTCCTCTTCCTAACCCTAAATCTCATCCATGCATGCATCTTCAAACTACAAAATGTAGTTCTTTCATCTTCTTTCTCTAGATCTAAGAAGATCACCATGGAAGACCATCTCCATGGATGACCTTCTACAAAGATCAACATTATTTTCAAAGCTTTTCTTGCTTACTTGCAAAAATGCATTTTCAAAACCCTAAAAACCATTTTCAAGCACTAAATCTTGATTTCAAAGGGTAAAATCCCCTCCCCAAGCAAATGAAATGCTTAGTCCTAATGTACCCCAAGGATGGTTTGGTATAGTTGATTCACCACTAAAATGTCTAGTGATCACTAACCAAAACCTAGGGAAATGGGGACAAGCATGGATGCAAAACCCCTTAAAATCATATTTTCTTTCTTGAGAAGTTGCTGTCCAGTAGCAATTTTCTCAGACCTCAGTCCATGGTCTTAATTTTTGGACACAGATGAACTTGAATTTGGTGTTGACTACAAAACACTTTTTGTAGCCAACATCCAGAGCTTTCCAGACATATTTTTACCTTATTTTTTGGGTGAGTAAAACTCCTCTTTTCAATTTTTCTTTCAGAGGCTAGTTCATCAGCTTCTGGGAATCCAGATCTCATATCTGAGGTTTCCAGAAGGTTTTGACCCTCAAATCTTCTCCAAAATGGAAATTGCTTTCACACAAAGTTTATTCAAGGAGTCTAGCGAGACTTTCATTCTCTGAGTTCATCCAGATTATGAAGTTTTAGGACCCTTGAATCCATTTCAAAATCAGGTGTCTGCTGCCATTTTCTTCTGGCAGAAGTGACTTCTCAACTTCAAAAGGTTTTTTGAGTACCAAATCTCAAACCAAAAATTCTCCAAAAATCATGGGATCAGTTTAAAGTCTTAAAAAGACATCCCAATTTTTACTTTTTCCAGTTTCAACTTATTTTGGCCAAAACACACACACACACACACACACAAATGATTTTCAGCTTGGAAGACTCGTTTTTACGAGGCGCGTCGGGTGCACACTAACGTCCTTCCCGACGCGTAACATGACCTCCGAACCTAAATCTCTGATCTCGGGCTTTTTCAAAGTTTTGGCCCTTCAAAATTAAAATGGCGTGGCGACTCCGTTTTTCCGGTTTTATTTGGTTTTTCAAAGAAACGCAAAAATCGAATTTTTCCCGCGAAAAGGCAACACATCGTTACTAAAGGGCGACTCCACTGGGACTAAGCTTTTTAATAAAAATGGTATTCGGTATATTGGTGGAAACCACTAAATTTCCCGTTATCGCCTCCTAACACGAGTCGGGGATAAATTGTGGTCTAACAATCCCACGTACCGGTATCACCGTTTTCAAAAAAAGCTTTTGAGGGTCAAGCTTCCGTCCCGCTTTGAAAATCATTTTTGTGTGTGTGTTGATTTTTGCACGCTTTTCATGTTGTTTTGGCCGCCTCGAGAAAGTCAAAATTTTGACCGCCGGAATAATGTCCCTAACCGTCGGAATTTTCATGCTTACGTGCTTATGTGCTCATAAAAAAATTCAAAAAAAGATTTTCAAAAAAAGAAAATTTCCAAAAAAATCATGCATCATATTTTTAAGACACATAAAAAAATCTCTATTTTACTCGTAAAAGAATATAGATCGCTTGCACACTACGCGCACGTGACCGTACACCGCACACTACGCCCTTAACCCGGGAAATCCTTGTCGCGGTCCGTTTGGTCTTATTACGCCTCTGATGAGCACAGACTACCCAAACATCCCATGGAGCCTCGTGTCGACCATGCACTTGTCCGTGACACACTTTGTCCGAGACCCGGTTGGTTTTTAGTCCGGTCCGTGTCATGCCCCCGTCCGTGTATAGACCTTTCCTTTCAAGCCTTTGTCGGCATACCGACTCAATATCTCTCGGGTCCCTAATCGCCGCTAATCCGCCGAAGTTCTCGCCGGTTTTCCGCCGCAGACTTTGACCAAGATATTGACCGGCGCCTTGACTTCGGCTCGACCGGCACAAATTATACACCGACTCCCAAAGATTGACACCGAGTCATCAAGGATTAACGGTTATTCCATGCCTAATTACGCTTAACCGACGACAAGTCAAGATCAATAGCGGACATTTATCGCCCAAATCATGCCGACTTTTCGTCGAGCCCTGACACGATCTTGACTTTAACGCGCCTTGTCCGTAATTTACATCGAATGCTCGTTAAGACTCGATTACCCGCCGACTTTTAGGATCGTTTTCTTTCTGGCCGGTGGGACCCGCTGCCCTATAGGACCTCGCCCGGGCCGTCCACCCCGGGAGGTCGAAATAGTGTGGAATACGAGGGGCTTATAGACGTAGCGACGGGGCCCACCGATCCAGAATCGAGTAGTTTGCGAAAAGAAGAGCAATCTTTTCCAACCGATTAGGTTAATAAAACATGTTTTAAGTAAACGTGAACAAATAATCGCATGTCGCATGAGCCTAAAGCCCAAACACCTACCCTCCTTCCATTCCTGCACATCCGAACCTTCATGTCCTTTCCCGCAGCCTCCGCACAAAGCTTGGTTTCGGCACCGGGTCACCGTTTGATCAGCTGGGAAGAGTCAAGCGCATCGTCGCCTTCGCCGTTTGTTCCGACTCCGGTTTCGTAATGTCTCGCACGCCCGGTAATGATGGGGATAACGTCACTCCGCCTCCCGGACCCTCGTACAGAGCAACAATGGAATCGCTAGCGTAACGTATGAGGTTACGACAGAAGCACGCCTAAACAAATTTATGGAGGCTATTAAGAGTCACTTGCCTCGGCCGCCACCTCAATCCGGATGGCACCTTCACCGTGGAAGAAGACGAGGATGCCAACCCCACTCTCGCCGCCCGATTACACCAGATGCCGCCACCCACCTCCTACGGTGCCACTACCGTAACCCATGCTCCTCGATTTTCGGGTCACCAGCCTCCCCAACCACGTACCACCGGATCCACGCAGCCCGACGGCACAAATCAGCTGGGGCAAAATCGCACGGAATGTCTTCTCATGGTTGGGGCTATCTCGAATGCCACAGCCTAATCGGGATCCTCCTCGCCCGGAACCGATCAATCCGGACCTTCACAAGAATACCACGCTCGAATGCCGCCACAACTTGGTTCTGGGCCACGCCAGGAGCCCCTCCTCGTAATGCACTAGTTCACCAAGCTCCTCACACAAATCCATTCCTCACTCGACTTCTATGGGTTACCAAGCCTCCATCCCGTGTCATCCGAATCACCAGACCGCAGCATTCCCGTGTTACACACCTTCACCACAAGTGCCATGCAATTCAACAATCCGGACAAAGCAGCCCCGCACTCAAGCCTACTTACGGCCCCACTGAAATCCAAGTTATCCGGCCACATCGGGGCTGCCCCCACCTACTTTGCCGCTTGAAAATCCACAAAGAAGCCGCAAGGTTCTACCCTTTGCTCAGCTCCTACTCATGCTCCCTGTGGTAACTCACCCCAGTGACGTTTTCACCTACGTCCCCTGACCGGCCGTTCCTCCACCCGCCCGCTCCAAAGGGTAGCTCCTCTCTAGCTCACCCACTAGCTTGAATGCCATGGTTCCGCCACAAGACCCTCATCCGGCCCGGTTCATGGAACAACACAAGGAAATGAAAGCGCAGATTGCCGAACCGATCGCTGCAAAGCCCGCCTTCCGCCTACTGCACTGACTCCATTGTTCCCCGCCCCCACAAATTCGTGATGCCAAATCTGGATCTCTTTGATGGAACCGCATGTCCAAAACCCATTTGGACACGTATACCTTGGCGATGAAAGCCAAAGGATGTACCAATCAGCAAATGGCCGACTATTTCGCCTATCCTTGAAGTCCAAAGGCCTTAAAGTGGTTCTTCCGTTTGAAACCCGGCCGTGGCTACATGGGACCAAATTACCAATGCCTTCACGTAAAAATATAAGGCCAACTTGGAATGGGAAACAAATAGGGTCGACCTACAAACAACAAAGGCAATGGCCCCGATGAGAATGTTTGGGACTTTTACAAGCGGTGGAATCTCGAAACTCGCTGAAATGGCCATCCCTCCTTCCGAAGAGGAACAACCGGACATCTTCCAGCCATGCTTGAAACCACATCTCGAGAGCCTCCTCGCCACTTCCCATACTCGACTTACGGGCCATGGTTAACTCGCAGCCTAAGTTTGAAAAGGCCTACACCGCAACCGCCGCCGCACTCCGCCACGTATATCGGGCTCCTCCCCGCAAACACCGCCTCGCTTCCCGCTAAAGGCAAAGAGACGATTAACTATGCGGGACAGAATGTAATAACACGACTCCTTTTGCTCCCAGAAACCGGCCGAGCCTGCACCGCGGTCATAAATCTCGAAAACTTTGGAATGCCCCCGAATGACATCTTTAGGGACCGGTGAAAGAAGGCTTGTCGCGTCTGGAGAATTTCCAACCCGTAAATCCGAATGCTCCCGTGGATACTACAAAGTATTGTGCCTTTCATCAAGCTCACTGACATCCGATCGACACCGCTTACTCAAAAAGGCAATTCAGGGCTAATAGAGCAAGGAAAGTTGGAAGGCCCCGAGGGCCTAACACAAGCCAAAAATCCGCCGCCAAGGAACCATAATCGTGTGAATATGATTGAATGCGGAGAATCTTCACACGCCCAGAAGATGCCGATGAAGGTCCCCAAATACCCGTGGCCAACCTCGTCGAGGATCCCGACCCGGATTCCCCTCGCCGAGGATATCGAACGAATCAACCCATCTTGGTCTCATGTCGTAGACTCCTTGCAAGAATACGAGGCCCGCTATTTTTCGGGTGAAGGGAAGCCGATACCGAAGAACCGGGCCGTTCCGCTCGTAACATGAAAGAACTATTTATACAAGATGGTTAGAACAATAAGAAAGATTGAGCAAGAAAGTTTCCGGCGAGCAGTACGGGGCTTATCAAAGAAAGAGGCCGAAGAGCATCTCGGAGCTAGTACACTTCGCAAATTGGCTCTGGGAGAGCCCGAATATGATCCCGAGAACAAGAAGAATCGAAGAGGAGGATTCCTTCTATATCCTACTCCGGTGTCAAATACGTGCCGCCCTCTCACTCTTCCCCCGCAATTTCGGGAGGAGAAGCCGAATCGCAGCTTACCATCACTTCCGGAATGGGAGCATATGACAACTTCGCGGCCGCACGCACCCTCTCTTCCCCTAACAGATTTGACCGTCGCTCTCTCTCACCGATATCCCCGTGGTATGGGAAGAAGATTCCGATGACGATGACGAATGACGATGATGATGACGAGAGTGAAGAGTCAACCGAGGCCCCAGATCCGAAACGATCCGGAACGATCATGCCGTAAATGAGCCCACGGGAGCAAGGCACAATGGCCGGTTGTCTGATGACGAAATAGAGACCGACCATGAGATGAGAGAAGCTACGGAAGACGAATACGAGACCGAGGACATGAAAGCCATGGACTTTCATGGATCCGAGCACGTGGATGTCTTAGAATTCAACACTCCCTACCATGCTTGGGGAAAGGGTTTTCTGTATCCTGCCTAAGCGAATAGTTGAAGATCTCGCTAGAAAGAGGGAGATCGACTCCCATCCTCTCCAATGAGAAAATCACTATTGTCGATCAAACCCGCCCGAAAGCAAAGTAACAATTCTTGTCAAGGTGACCCGAGAGGAAATCACTTTCCTAATGTATTTCACTCTCAGAGAAGTCCTGAAACCGGCATGATACCCGACGCTCCTCCCACACGTAATGCTATAATCATCTCCACTTCAATATTACGTAAAGGAACAAGAATGGCTACACTATACCGGGAAGAAATCGGCAAACCGCCAAGCCCCGACAATAGCGACTCTTGTTGCATGATGACAATGAGCAAGGCCGCCACGAGAGTGAATCGAGGACGCCCTAGCTCTGTGGGCCATCCAAGGGGCAACAACACAACCCCAAACCCGAAAGCTCGTGACTTGGGAAGCGCTTATAAGGGCCGCCAGAAGAGGCCAATACAGCTCAAGCTCACCCGCACCGCTGCTGTGCTCCGTCGTAACCAATGGCCAATAGCCAAAAGGGCTCCCCATCGACCCTAGCAAGATTGAAGAAACTACCAAGAGACGACCGATGAGGAAGTTAATCTCGTTGACCCGATCTCGGCATCTTCCAAGGAAATCCCAAGGCGTATAAGAAGGCCACTGCATCAAGCACCAAAAGAAGATCGCCGCCCTACGCTAAGACAACAAACCTGCACTCGAAAAGAGGATCCCGTGCTCACCTGGGCTGAAGCAAACACAGCCAACATTTCCCTCTCGGTCTCTACTCACTTCGCCTTATCCCCATAAGTCAAGCCGGAAGAAAGCCCGGCTCGCACTCTCGTGCCTATTGATGCTACTCCCGATGATGTGGTACACTGATTGGAAACATCCACTACGGGAACATAATCACTTTCACGCATCTCGACCTCCCTCAATTTGGGGCCGATCATAATGAGCCTCTCTTCATCACACCCACTGGATGAACGACGCTCCTCGGGTCCCGGTTGATAATGGGTCCTAATGAACATTCTTCCAAAGAAAGATCATGAGCTTGCTTGATATCAAGACTACGTACTTGAAGCCTTCTTCTCTCACAAGCCAAAGCTTACGACTCAACATCCCGAGCAAATTCCTGAGTTGCTACTTTAGACCTCTCGGTTTGGACAGTAAATTGATACCTGTGGAATTCCGTGTTATCGACATCCCGATTACTTTCAATGCCCCGTCGGGAAGACCTTGGCCGCACCAAGTCAAAGGGGTCGCCTCAAGCCTCCACCAAAGGTGTGAAATTGCCTCGAATGGGGATCCGACGACCATTTACGGAGATTTAGTCACTTTAGAGGGCACAGATACAGCGGAATACCTATTCTCGGAAATCAAACATGACGAGGAAGGTCACATGCTAACGGGCTTCACCTGGGCCGAGCCTCCCAAGGCCCAAGTGTGCAACATAGATCTCGACGGTCACTGGGATAAAATCCCACCGGCCTTGAAAATGATGAGAAAAATGAGCTATCTACCCGGCCTCTGGTCCTGGGAAGCGCCAACAAGGAACTTTCAAACTCATCGAAGTGAAAGGACGTAATACTCGCCACGGCCCGGGATATGAGGCCTCCTGAATGACACCGCAAAGGGAAAGAGATTTGAAGCCGCCACAGAAAGATCCCGCCGACAACCCTAAATCTCTCCCCTTCGCCCTAATTTGGCCGACTACTTTGTAAAGGGTCCCACACAACCAGAAACATCACGTAGCCCACTCCTACGGAAGGATGGCTAAAGCTACAGGATAGCCTCAACAAGTTCGTGGGAACCAAGGCTAACCCGGTCCGTAGAATGTTCCCGGACCTACCCAAGATACCCGGGGCTACCACTACCACGAAGAGCGAGTATACCTTCGTAGGCGTGCTCGACCCGGTGGAACAGCCGAGAAGCTCACAACCACTATTCCTACCGCCCAGGAGACCCGAAACCCGAGTTCGAATTGACAAGGCCAAAAGCTAAGGCCACGGAATTTCCCTCGATGATTGGGATGGTCTCGGTTATGCAAAGAATTGTTCAAGAAGAAGTCCAAAGCGACCCGATTGATCTCGGCTCACCCAAGAGATGATAGCAAAGAATTGAGAAAGGAAAACAAAACAAAGACAGCTCCCGAGTCACGAGGCCACCAATAGCAATGCCGCTAAAGAATTGGGAAACTCTCTCAGTGCTCCGTCCGCGACTAAGGAGGAAATGATCACCAAGCTTGGATTGGTACCCCGTCCCTTTGGTCAATCTAGGACAAGTCCTCCCGCCTCTCTCTCTCGTTAAGATCGAGTCTCTAGGGTCGTCCGACGGCCTTACGCCCGAAGACTACGAGTCCGTAGCAAGCACCGTATTCCCTTTCGTTTTCAATGAAATGACGAACCTTTCTGAGTATCCCTTGATTGCCACTTTAACTAATGATGAATTAATTAAAAAAAATTTTTTAATAATAATTCATTAGATAAAGAAGCAGACACATTAAACGAAAAAAAAAATCAAACAACAAAAAAAAAAAAATCTTTAAGCAAGTTGTCCTAGAAGAGGAAAATCGAGCCCAAGCCGCCGAGGAGATTTTGACAAGTGTGAATTTGGGAACCGCGGAAGAGCCTAAAGAGACGCAGATTGGTCATTTCTTCAAGGAAGTGGAAAGGATGCTCGCAAAGTCCTACAAAATCCTCAATTCAAAGAAAGTCGCCCTCTTCATCAAAGAAAACATCATGTGCCGATACGGTTGCCGCCGAAATCATTTCGTATAATGGATCCCACTTCAAGGGGAATGTGAAAACCGCCGCGGAATTCCGAATAACCCGTCACAAGTCATCACCCTACAGTGCCCCAAACCAACGGAGCCGTCGAGGCAAAGAAACAAGACTCGAAAATATCATCCGAAAATGGCCGTCCCAAGGTAGAGATTGGCCCGAGAAGTTACACTCGGCACTCGGGGCTACGTAACATCGCCGAACGGCAACCGGGGAAACACCTTTGCCCTCACATACGGAATGGAAGCCGTACTCCCAATCGAGCCGAAATACCTCGCTCCGTATACCGCCGGAAAGCGTATCAACGAGGCCGAATGGCTCCGCAGTCGCCATGACGAATCGGCCCTACTAGACGAACGCCGACCGAAGGCCATGGAACACATCCGGCCTACCAAGGAAGAATGGCTGCAGCCTTCGACAAGAAAGTAAAGCATCGGGAGATCCGAGAAGGTGATCTCGTTTCTAAAAGAAAAGCCCCCACCCGTATCAACCCTCTCGGCAAATGGGAGCCTCGTATGGGTCGGGCCATATGTCGTCCCGTAAGATCTTCTCCTGGAGGAGCCATGCAACTTGCACCTCGACGGAATCCCTTGTACACCCAAGAATGGTGACAAGTCGCGCAGATACTACGCGTAAAAAAAACAAAAAAACAAAAAAACAAAAAAAAAAAAAAACAAAAACAAAAAAGAGTGCTAAAAGAGTAATACCCAACTAGGTTAGAAACCCGAGAAGGGCGGCCTAGGTAAAAATGTGTTGCACCACAAAAAAAAAAAAACAAAAAAAACAACAAAAAAAAAAACAAAAAAAAAACAAAAAAAAAAGAGTGCTAAAAGAGTAATACCCAACTAGGTTAGAAACCCGAAGGGCGGCCTAGGTAAAAACAGGTTGCACCAAAAAAAAAAAAAAAAAAAAAAACAACAAAAAAAAAAAAAAAGAGTGCTAAAAGAGTAATACCCAACTAGGTTAGAAACCCGAAAAGGGCGGCCTAGGTAAAAAACAGTGTTGTACCAAAAAAACAAAAAAAAAAACAAAAAGAGTTCACCAGCTTGAACTACGAAGACCCGAGCTCCTCAAAATGAGGGGAACGTAGGCACTTAAACGGCTCGGTCTAAAGCACAAATAAAAGCCATACTTTGGCATCAATACAATTGATCGACCATGAAAGCGTCTCGAAAAACTCTAAAGCAATTCAAATATTCATTACAAGTTAAAAGCTCTTTGATGAGTCTAAGCCCGATTCATTCCTACAACCGGCAACCTCGCTAAAAGAAAACTAAGATACATAATCAAACTAATGTGTCTGCCATGGCAAGAAAGTGGATAC
This sequence comes from Adenophora triphylla var. japonica, assembly GCA_022495995.1. Lineage (NCBI taxonomy): Eukaryota > Viridiplantae > Streptophyta > Magnoliopsida > Asterales > Campanulaceae > Adenophora > Adenophora triphylla. Next base: position 3,169 of record JAFEMH010005142.1, on the reverse strand, counting down.
TTGGAAACCTCGTGAGTCACTCCAAGCCACTGCATCGGCCTCTCCCTTCTTCTTCCCCCCCTCCGAGTCTTTCTCTTTCGAACCGGAAAATGTCGGTATTCCTCCTACCAAGCTCTCGGCATAGGAACAGTGGTCTATCAAACCAGCCTCCGTCGTGGCCTTAAGTAGCCCTAGCGTCATCCCTCATCTCCTCGTGAGCCTAGCCGGTAACATAGGAGCTCCTCCTCTCCCGTCTTGACGTAAGCCTCATAATCGGCCGCGCCGTCTCCGCCTCCGTCATGAGGGATTGGCCCGCCGGCCCTCCTCCTCTCGTAAACAGCCCGGTCCTCCGCACCTACAATGGCCTCACGCCGCCTCAAAATAGCCACCTCGAGTCTCTCCTGCATGCCCTCGTACCAATCCAGTACCAAGTGGTCAAGAACACCGGTCTCTGACGCTCGAGAATGACCCGAGGAGGAAAGGCATCGTACCTCCATACTGGAAAGAAATGGAAACACTCGAGGGATCATCCATGGAAACAGGAGCCACCACCCCGGTAGCTATATCATCAAAGCCCTCCAAAGGAACTCCGCTTCCAAGCCAAACCTGCCTCGGTGACCGCAGCCGGAATGTAGAAACCGGACCGAGAAAGCCCCGGAAGCATAACCACATGGGACCCGCCCCGAAGCACTCGCGAGTCTCCACCCGCCAATGAGGCACCAACCATCCGATATCTTCGCCACTGCGACCCGCCATCCAACGTGCCCACGAGCCCCGATCATCAAAATCTACATCGACACCTCTCCCGGCAAAAGTCCAAGGCCCGATCATATCGAGGTTTCCCGAAGAACCCCCAAACGCTCCATCGCCCACAGGTCAAGAGGAACGGGCCGCCCGCGCATATACCGTCCGGTAGCTAATCCGTCGAGAGCATGAAAAGTCTCCCTCAAGAATCAAAGGAACGACATCTCTCGCCTGTGCGACAATGAACGACAACATCCAAGCAGAGACCGATGGCAAATTCCAAAGGAATAAACCATGAACAAATGGGTGCCAAATATACAAAGTGCAAAGGCATCCCAATAGGCATCATCCACCAAGCCTAGGCCCCTAAATCTGGCTGGGAAGACCGGAAATATCAAATAATCGGGACCGCGGATCATACCTTGCGCTTCCTCCGGAAAGATGAAGGAGGACGCACAACTTGTCAAGAAAAGAAGCTCCTCCGGCAAAGTGGACCGCTTATCTTCCACCTCCGACCTCCAAGCAAGGCCCGAAATTCTTCCACAATGGAACAATCTCGTTGAAGGAAAGGCAAAAGACATGCCTTCTAGTATCCCAAAACGAAGAAGAAGCTCTTAAGAGGTCATAATCCGGAACCAATTCTTTGAGAGACCACAAGCATCGTAGATCTTGTACCTCTTCTTCAAAGAACGACTTTCTCTCTCTCGTGCATGATCTCCCTACACCACTCCTTGAACTTTTCAAATAACAACATTTGCCTTTCTTTGGATAATTTTGGAGAATTTTTTGTAGTCATTTCCCATGGTTTTTCTCTCCCCGAAATGGTCAAGTTGGGCCGGAGGTTGAAGAGAGGATATTTGAATTTGAAATAAAGCAAGACCAGTCTCCGACCAAAATTAAATATTGACCGTCCAGATGCGAAATTCCCCCATCCGCGCGGATGGGATTGCTTTCCAAAAAAATTTTTTTGCAAACACCAAGCCGCTACACCAAAAGAGGAATATTCCGTCCCTGTTGCTCGAAACCCGTGCAAAAAAACTCCCCAAACCAGCCCATATACCAAACACCCTTGCAAAAAAAAAAAACAAGGCTCACGCGAAACACTCGCATTCATATTGCATCACATTCATAAAATAAAATCCTAAATTATTACATTCCAAAAAAAAAAGAGAGAGTGCATAAAAAAAAAAAAACAAACAAACATAAAATAAAATCCTAAATTATTACATCCAAAAAGAAAAAAATGTGCATAATCTGTACAAATCTAAATCTCAAAAAAAAAAAAAAAAAATCAATTTGAGTCCTGGGCCAGCCCGATGTCTCCCCGCTCCCTCTTGGGCGACTCGGGCCCGCTTCTTCTCGCAGGGAGGCCCCGAAAGTCTCGGCCTCGAATCGTCCTCATCTCCGTAGAAGGGGCCTGCTTCGGGGACCAACCTAAGCACACTCGACATAGGGTAAACCCGAGATCCCCTAAGAAATCATACTCGAAGGTGAAGGCGTCCGACTCCCGAACCCGCATTTCCGGAGGGACGACCCACCATGCGCCGCCGTGCACGTGTCTCCTCGCCCGTACGGATCCCCAAGAATGACGTGATCCGGCTGGGCAAAGCTGCCGCGCGGTGATCAATGAGAGGAGAAAGAGGGGTCTCTGGTTAGCAAGTCTCCGAGGGAATAGGAGAAGCCTCCCCGTCTGGACAGGTGCCTGGGCCGTGGTCTCTCGCCCTAGCCTCGAGGTGCTCCCGCAAGCAACCATCCTCCGTATGAATCTCTCTAGCCCCGATCACTTGCTTGGCCGTTGTCTCCGACGACCACCTCCGAAAACCGCACAAAAAGCAAAAGCGTCAAAAAAAAAAGTGGATGCTAGAAATGATGAAACAAAAGAAAAGGTGAAGCCATACCTTCATACCGTGACGAGGCCTAAAGTTTCGTGGAAAGCCGCTCTGGCCGAGGGATCTCACACCTCCAATCGGACCCTCCATCCCGGATGTAGGAAAACTGGCCCGAGGGTACTCCGCGGATCCCAAGCCCCTCCCTCTCTCCAAAACCCGAGGCATCCTCGCCTCCTCAAGACGAACGTCGCATATGGCTCGATCGCCACGAAGTCCGAGAAGTGCTTCGTCCGGCTTCTAATCATCCCAGTCGCCACGAACCGACGCTCCGGGTGCATCATATCGGCGGGAGGCTCCACCGGTGTCCTCAAAGGCGAGTTCACGCCATACGCCGGGCGCTGGCCCACCCTCTCTCCCGTGATAGTAGATCGCCGCAAGTCGTGCTCCTCAAAATCCTCCGCCGCACCGGCCCGTATCTCGCCGCCTCTTCACCAAGCGCTTACCTCAAAGCTTGCATCCCTGTGGGAAGAATATCATCCCTCATCCGTCTCGGCCTCCGTCAAAGGAAGGCAATCCGCTGTACTCGAGAGTCGTACGCCCCGGAGCTTATCTTTTCC